>JBAIZL010000004.1:45991162-46008662 GCA_036971475.1 Prosapia bicincta
GTGTGTGTGTGTAAGTGTGTGAGTGTATGTAGTGCGTATCAATAACTCTTATACTTATTTGACACCTTAAAATTCATGTTTCTTTATCAATTATAATTAGAGGAAACATTTGGTAAAAAATAAACGAAAGGCACAACTTTAGGCTGCAAATCCGCAAACTAAGCAAACGCCTCCGACAGTAAAAGTTTGAAAATTGGGAAAGTTTCTTTCTAACACTCTCTACGAAGTGTTTTTCTTTGGAATTGTTTACTTTGTCCTACCAAAGGTAGGCTATCCGGTGTTTACTTTTGTTATGATAATGTTAAACTTTACTGCAGCTGTTTGTTCTAAATTAGTGAAATTTATTTCCAGTAAAAAAAATTTAAATATTACAGTAAGTTAGCGGAGATTTAATTTCGCGTTTAGAGAAATGATAAATATGACAGCAACATTTATTGTTCTGATAGTATTTTTAGTAAAACACACGCGTACGCGTGAGCATATGGTTACATATACGCATATTTATAATATATATACGCATATGTGTAACATATACACGTATATTTATAATATATATATACATGCATTTTTATATATTATACACGCACATTTTTTTATTACATACACGCATATTTATAATATATACACGCATATTTTTTATTATATACACGCATATTTATAATATATACACGCATATTTATAATATATACACGCATATTTATAATGTATTCCCGCATATTTATAATATATACACGGTATTTTGCAATATGGTTACGGTGGGATTTAACTTATTAAAAAAAACTTTAAATACCTTTATCCACTACCTTTATCTTTATACTTACAGAGACTCGCCGGGTCAGTTGTATGTCTTCACTATTGTATGTAACCATTAACTCAGGCAAACCGGCATCTGTTTAATCGCTCTAACATGACAGGTTACATTGAAGTTCTCGTTTGTATTTACAAAAACAAATTTAATTTAGAAAACAATTTAAATAGTCAAAATATTACATATTAATTACAATTTGCTTTTTACTCGTTTTTACTTCACAAATTAAAACAGTTAAGTTTAACTTCTTAATCTTCACATCTTTTAAAAATGTTTCCAGAAAAAGCTAGGTTTAATGCACGCCAGTATCCTATATACCAATATCCTTTATTAACTGACTTGATCGAAACAAAAAATAATCTAAAAATTAAAAACATACCTTGGCAATCACTTAAACTTGCGTCGCTTTGTTAAAACAAGTAATTATTAACCAGAATTCACTTTCATAACGTATTTAAATTTTCAAAACCATAAACAAAACCTAACAAAGTGTTTATATCTAGATTAAATGTTATGTTTGTAAATGTCTAAATTAAAACATTGTACTCTTCAAACCTCTATTTTTTCTTTTATTAAAATTCGTGCTCCTTAAATATGAAAAATCGGGAAATTATATTAAGAATATTATATATGTTATAATATAATAATATAGTGGAGCCTATAATAGTAACAAACCATAACGTCTTTATAGTAATTTTAGTTGTACAAAGGTTTAGACGCTTGGATAACATAAGATTACAACCACCTTGTATATGAAAATGCAGCTTAACCAAACCAGGGGCTTAAAGCGCTCAAGCAAACAACAAAAAACCTGTTGTGTAACATGTTTGTTGGATTGGAGTGACTATGTGGATAAAGTAGTAGAAAATAAAAACCTTAACCCAAATATAGTATCTTATATAGCACTTGAAAATATATAGCATCTTTCAAAGCCTCTATAAGGTTAATCTAAACAATATAATAGGTCTATATTAAGGGGACCCGGATGGTCCTACACTGCTGATGTTATATTGGACACATTGTCAATTGTTACACATTATATATTGTTAAAGTCAAATTTTTACTACATCTTTATATATTTTGTTTAAACACTTCAACACAGGAATTAAATTTTAACATTTTCATTTACTAAAATATGTTTTTTTTAAAACTAGTTCTTTTTTAACAAAAGTTTTTATATAGAAATTCTTAAAAAATTATTTATTCATCAATTAGAAATTCCTTATGTTAAATAGTGATACTTCTATTAGGTTACATGTGGTAAAAATTTGGGTTTGTTATCTCTAAGGGTGTTTCAGAAAAGTGGTCCACCATTTAAACAAATGTAATTTTCGGAAAATCGCAAAAAACTACAAATCTAAGTTGAAGTAGGCCTATAATAATTTTATTTACACTCTAACCTTAGAACATTCCAGCACCAAAGCTTGTGGGTCATTTGGGTCCTCTTCACAGTCCTCTAATCTAGTTTTCACCTGCCTCTTCTTCTGTATGGAGTTTTTCTTGATCTAGTTGTTCGGATAAAATCTCGAATTCGGCTTTTGTCCAGTTCCACCCAGAGCTGTCACATTATTTTTACTAAAACCTATACCAAGTTTTTCCTGCATTTTGCACTTCACTGTATGTTTACTATTAAATGTTGTAACTGCATCAAGCACACCAAAATGCAATGTTTGTATTCCGACAAACCCAGGTTTCGGCATTTTACCACGTAAGCACTTACTCAGCAATATTTTCCCAGAGAGACTTTTAAAGACAGGAATTTCTAGATTTTCATTATAATCGTTTTATTCAACACCCTTTCAATCGCATTAAGCTGAAACGAAGTTATGATCTTGTACGAGGCTACAAATTGTTGCAAACGTGTTACAATACGGTTTCAAAGATAAATAAGATTATTTTGCTCCTAATAAAACCTTTCAATTTTAGGAACATTTTATAATTGGGCCTAAAAAAGGTTTCAGTAATGAAAATATGAACATAAAACACTTTGGAGTTTAAATAAAAAGTCTTGCGTATGTTCGAATATAAGTTGAAAAAATTATTTTATTTTTCGAAGACGCTTACCGCCTGACCTACAATTTGAACTCTGCTGGTCGTGTATTACATTGCCACCAGCAGAATCGGGGCGACGGTGACGTAAGGACAAAGGGGAGATAATGCATGGTATTACAAGGGCTTTTAGTTTCTTTCTTTTATTTCGGTCTTCGTGTGTTGAAAATGTACTAGGCGTATGACAAATGCCTAGTATGCGCCAAAATAAACAGTATTGAAACAGTTGTAAGATTTTATTTTATTTACACAGTTTTACAAATACGTTCGAGTAAAAAGAAGCTAAATCGGTTAGACTCTATTAGAAGCATGTTCTATTGGACCTTTGTAAATTTGAGGCAACGCTCGTACCGCTCTTGAAGGTTTTGCATCATTTTGGTGAAGAGGGGGTTGTTTTATTCTCATTATACAAGTGTTTGTATACCAGTAAAATAATTATCTCAAGAGATAATTACTGAAGATGCTTCTTCCTGAAGATGCTGGTACTATTTTATCGGCGAAAAGCTTTGAATAAATATATTCATTAAAAGTATTCTTGTTGTTGAAATATTTTTAATTTATTAACTATATTACAAAAAACATATCACCATATTTAATATATATATATATATATATATATATATATATATATATATATATATCGGGAAATAAGTCGCTACCAGATTTGTAGTACTTCGTCAAAAAATATTTTGTATGCATTTAGAAATGTGAAACAAAATCCTACCTCATTAAACAATTAAAAAAAAAACATTTTCTCGCCATATTACATATAATTCAATACAGGTGGTTACATGTACACGCGTCCCCACATATGTCTTATACTCTAAGTAGTCTCAAAGAAAGGAATTGCTAGTTGCAATGGAAAACAATCTGTCATCAAAGCCGCGCTCTCTCAGAGATCAATGCGGCGTTGGCTCTATTCCCTCGGGAAATACGAAATCCAAACCATATGTAATTTTTTTTCTCTTTAAAAATACACGCTAAGGAAATGTTAAATGATTCAACTCGTTTACAAGTAACTGAGTTTTTCTTTTATTATAAAGAATAGTTACTCTAATACTTGAGTATTGCGAACAGTTTTATGTTTTGAACAGACATGTTTACCAGAACAGGGGCTACGTTTGTTAAAAGGTTACAAAATAATAGTTGTATTATTGTAGTTTATATCTCGTTGATTTTTAACAGAACATTAGGAGAATATTTCATAAGTATAAAATTACCGTAATTAGTTTTATCCTAAGACCTAAAGCTTCTAACTGTAACTCTGTTGATGATAGCATAGGACAATCCAAAACAAGCAGTAAGTTATCTAATAGTTTACTTTAGAGTTGTTTGTTGTAATCATTTTGAATTCACTGAATAAACTATAATTATATAATATTTAACTAAGTGAAAAGTCAAGAGCTTACTTGCTGATGCGTTTCGAAACTATTCGCTTAGAAACCTAGCTTCGTAAAAGCATCGATTGTTTCGAAACGCGGCAGCAAGTAACCTCTCAAGTGCTGATTTAGTTACGTATTATTTAATTGTAGTTTATTTTAATTCCATTTTTAAAATTGTAAGTTTTAATATTGAAGATATTCTGTGTATTTTACCAAGAAATGCAATATTAAACAACAAACAGTTGAAAAAAACATCAACAACATTCACAATGCGGAAATCTGCGCATAAAGAAGACGGTGATAGTCCAATACAAGCAAACAAGTATTAAATAAACGAGCACGACTAAAGCACATTATTCAGAACCTCCATTGAAGCCAGCTAATTGACCTATCATGGAGACCAATCCTGTCGCTGGAGATGATGGGTTAGTATAGGTGTTTACACGTAAGCTTGACCAATCGTTTGTACTAGCCTAGATAAAAAACTTGTCTGTCTCATGCGGGTTGCGTCAATTGTGCTCACGGCCCTCGTGAATGCGCTCCAGTGGATGAAATACGAAACGCTATAAGTGATGTATCTCTACATCCACGGAACGGTTTTTGCCCAATCTCTACCCTCTGCCTACAGTGCCGCGCCAGGTCCAAGTGCCAGCTCACGTGTCAACACATTTACAATCAAAGGCAGGTTGTTTCTGTAAGTTTTGTAAGAATTGGTTTTTACTTTACGTTCATGAAAACATTATAATATAAATGTTGTGTCTACACTATGCACTGTAACATATATAGCTATTTTGTTAACATTTGCTTAAAGTAGCACCAATTTTTTTTTGTCTAAAAGGGTTTTACACAATATCAAAAGCACAGTGGTACAATATGTTACAATGAAAAACTCATCACTCTAGTTTGTAACTTCTTGTTTGGTAGATTTTAATTTTGTAATAAGACCCTCTGATGATGATAACATGGTCATCAAAATCTGCATTAGGGTTTAATCTTGAGTAGCTAGTTCCATTTGTTATTTTTGATTATTTTTGTAGTATAAGGGTATTGGTGAAATTTTTATGCAACAGCGTAAACGGTATTTGGGCGGTGGGATTTGTAGTGAGTGTAATTTTAAAGGTTTTTCTATTTAAGAAAAATAGGACCCATTTTTAATTATTAAATGGGAACATGTTTTGTGTGAAGTGTGCTATTCATAACTAGTTTGTGCAGAACTGTTAGCTTCGTTGATATGTTTATGCGGGTATCATTTGTCAATATGAAATTAGGCTCAACCCCAACAAGAATAAGAGAACCAAGGTGATCGAAGAGTGCGAAATACACAAACGTTTTAAATTACTCCAAACACTGTTTCAACACCCAATTACATTGCAATGTAATTGTAACGCTTTTTGACATTGTTATAAATAGGACCATTTAAGCCCAACTGATATAGTGTCACTACCCCCTTAAAACCCAAGGTATCAGTTACAGTCTGAGTTGACAATGATACATGTCTCCCGATACGGCTATCCTTATTGATACAAGAAGTAATCGCTACTATTGGTAAATGTTTACATTGATGTAATTTAATGAGTATAAATTTAAACTACTGTTATTACATTTTTGCAAAAACCTTTGTATCTTCTAAAACAAGAATTTTATAAAACGGCAAGGCTTAGAGTGCATTCATCTATTAATAAATAATATACACAACTTCTAAACACAAAGATTTTTGTTCTAGTCGTATGTACATTTCGGTTACAAAGTAGCCATCCTCAGAGGCATGACAATACATACTAGCTAACTCTACACAGTTCTCGTATTTCTAACCAACCTACTTGCACCCATTTTTTTTATAAAACTACTTGGTTTTAAATAAGGGGACTGTGTAGAGTTAGCTAGTATGTATTGTCACGTCTCTGAGGATGGCTACTTTGTAACCGAAATGTATGCATGACTAAAATAAAAATATTTTTTGTTAGAAATTGTATATATTATTTATTAGTATTAAACCACGTTTATATATTATTTATTCATCTATCACTTTTATATTTGATTTATTCAGTGAATATAAAATCACAATTTTACTTTAAGCACAGGAGAGATGGAAAAAAATGAAATAAGAGTAAACCAACATTTAGAAAAGAGAGAGCTGAAAATGAAATAAATGTAAGTTACTAATCCATCTGAGTGAAGCAGTGCTTATTCCACCCTTTACTCTCAACGTGTGAGGCATAAAAGGTTCTTTATAATTTTAGCCGCTAAGTCATACCATTAAATCAAAGCCATTTTAACTCGATGTTTATGAAAACCTAGTGCAACAGCTGGGTACAGAAACAACGTACTTCGGATGGAGTACGAAGTAATAGTACAATAAAATGGTTCCACCGAGGAACTAAATCATTATATATATATATATATATATATATATATATATATATATATATATGTGTGTGTGTGTATTTGTGTGTGTGTGTGTGTATTCCTGTTTATTAAAATAATATATAACAAGAAAAAATTTCTACCTATACTATTAATACTATTATTATTGTAAATACATTTAGAGAGCTCTTAGATGGAATTATTTTTTTTTATATGATTTTTTATATTATGTTTATGGTTAAATAAACACTTAATAAAGAAGAATATTTTATTTTACTTTACACATTTATTTCAAGGTGAAGCTTTTCGTTGACAAGCAGTATCAGCAATATCAACACTTATTTACAACTGTATAGTTCTGTTACTACGTAAAACTGTATATATAAGGACACGGTCTATATCGATTTCGCACACACAGATATTCCAATACAAACATATATGGGTAAATGGGGCAATGGAAAAGGGCAAGGATGGAATATAGTCATCTCCTCCCATTTGGCGTAAAATAAGTGATGACGTAAGACTCCATCAAACAGCTGATATAATGTTATAGGTTATGTGATTGAATACCTGTTTTAACGCATAGGTTATGTTACTTAATTTATAATAATTGTAATTATTCAATAAAATGTAACTGAAGTAAATGCTTTGTTTGTTAAACTAAGAAGGAATTGACTGTAAACATATTCGGTTTATATTACTTGTTTTTCTTGTACTTTTTAGAACTTTCTACATCGCTATCTTTGTTTTCTTTTGCAATATGGGCGACATGTTTTATCGATAAACGTAATACCAATGACAACACTTAAAGCTACACTGAAGAGTAAGACTATGTGGACATGTAATGGAAATACCTGGGCAAGATGACGTAATATGAATGAACTTTAACGAACTCGAACGGTTAGGAAAGGGTCAATAGGACCTTCAACAAAGGCAGCTAACTGTAAATGTAGTCAGAGTAGCTTTGTTAATATTTTTGTAACGCTGCGACTACTTGCAGAATACGTGACGAAGCTAGACGCCAGAAAGGGATTCACGGGCAAGGTTTGGGTTCGTTTGTAAGCGGGAGAAATCAGGAATCTCTATAACGATGGGATACCAACAGTCGCGATTCAAGAACTAGGAGGAAGAGACCAAGGCACATCAGAGCCTGACTCTTTCCACTGAATGAGTATCTGTCTATTATTAACACTCTTCCACTACTGAGCTGCTTTCTTCTAATGAGTCACTCGGTATAAGAAACGGGCTTTTCAATTTTCCCATAATAATCCATATATACGAGTATAATTGTTTAAGCTGAATTTTGAGAGACATATTGTGTGAGTTTGGAAGGACGTACAGAGCTGGGAGAGGGCTCTAATTAGAGGTAGACCTATTGACACGAAAGAGCTGTGAAAAATATAGTTTTTCCTCAGTTTGCAACAATTATAGGGTTTAGAGGAACTTAAAAAGTTATCAAACATTTCCATAGGAAATACGTTGCAATGAAAAACAGCTGAGTATGATTTTAAAATATTTCAGCTGTACAAATATTATATTAAAAAAAGCTGCAAATATTTTAACAGTATTAAAGATTATTTAGAAATATGAACTAGGGAACAGGTTTAGTTAATGAAGTACGTCTTATCGTAATATGTACGTTGGAAAAGTGTATTAAATTAGAAATAATCACTGGTTCTGGAAAAGGAAACATCATATTTTTACCAATATTTAAATTAATATCAACAGATCCTAAAATGCCATCTCAAACAAAAAGGAATCAATTTTTTCTTAAGACTTATATTTTCAATGACTATAAGTAAGGCTTTAAATTGAAAACATATTCTCATAAAATTATAGTTTAAGAGGAAATTTTGTTATGAAAAATTTGAATTATATTAAATTAATTTGTATTTAATAATTATATTACCATGCAAAAGTTTAAAATTTGTTTCAATATGAATAGGGGCATTTGCCCCTACAAGCCCGTAGTCCATATATATAATTGCATAGGCCTATATATAATCGGTCCGTGCCTCCCTAAGTGTCAAAAGCGCTGAAGGGTGGGAAACCTGAGTGATCTCTAGGTCTACTTTATTTTTTAATCTTTATCGCTTATTCAATCACCGTATGTGACAACCAGCGCTGCCTTACGTTTGGCTGCTTAGGCTTACGCTCATACTTGCTACTTAAGTATAAATATCATCCATATAAAAAAACTTCCCGTCTTAATAATACATAGTAAAAGCTATTTCTGTGCCAAAGCTTCCAGGAGAGGTCTATGAAAACAAAATGGAGTCAATTCAACGTAATACTAGAGCTAATGCCAAAATTTTAACTATTTTACATAAAACAAGCTTTTATTACAGCCTATTAGCTTTTTTAATGAATTAATAATAAGTGGTCTAGTATTCCAAATCTCTCATGATCGATCCTTGGTAGACCGAGTAAATTTTTAATTAATAATTCAGCCTATGCAAACGTAGAGTCAAACCTAGTGTACTAATGGGTGGAAGGGGGTTGCCGGGTAGGGGCCACATTATTAAAAATACCTCTCTGAAATACATTTTTACATTTCTTGAATAAGAAACAGCTCTCAGATATCGCTCTTCCTCGTCTCTCCTCCCCAATTGATATCAACATTGCAAAACCATCACCATTATTATAGAAATTGTACTTATTGATTGTTTTTTTAAATTTCCGTCATGCCAGTTTTCTTCATGTGAAGAATATTACCTATATAGTCCATGTGTAGAATAATCTACGTCTATATTTTTGGCTCTAAGACGTGCTTCCCTATTTAATCACTTGTATCATATAAGTAAAAAAACATACACATTTTAAGTTTTAAAGTAATATCTACAGTATGTAGTCGTGAGAAAATTTTTTCGTTCTAGTATCAGGATGATTTTATAACATAAGATAAACGGGACCTTGGTGGTGGTTAAACAGGGGAATAGAATTTTTCTTTACTTAGCAGTAATACAAGTTCTGCTAAAGCAGTGGTACTGTGCGTTGCTTGACGGTGACGCGTGATATTAGAACATGTCAGGAACAGGTCTTTGTAACTGTCAAACTTGGATCACTCGAACAATATAAAGCACTAGATGTAACAGGAACACAGTAAAGTTACAGCTGAGTGTGTTCGTTTTACTTTTAACATATATTATAACCTTCTGTTTTAATCATAAAATATCACTTTGTAACGCCAGTTTGGAGTAGGTAAATTCAGGTATGCTGCCCTGCACAAGTGATGCTAATTTGTCATTGCAATATACATGAAAAATATCATTTCTCTACTTTAATCCTATGAATATTCCCAGCCCTTGGCTGACTGGCTAACCGCCTTAAAACTATGGAAAGACGTATGGACTCTCATTTTATTATACACTAGCTGACCCGGCCAAATTCGTATCGCCTAAAAGTTAATGAATGGCGTGTTAACATTAGCTAAACTTAATTTAGTATTTTATTAACATATTAATAGCAGAACTTATAGTAGTCGATCGAGTAAAGTGTGACAATGAAGATTCTTGATTGAATGTTGTGTATTCAAGTGCATTCGGATATACAATATTTTTTTATATTGTTTGAAATGTGTTGGAAAATAGTTTTAGATTGTTGAGTGTTGCCTAGCAACCAAAATTTGGAATGAATTCAATGAAATGTTTTAAAATAAGATAAGATAGAAAGTCATATTTCATGGGATTTTGGCACTTGAAAATTACATCTTGAAAAAAGTTTTTATATCCCCAGAAATCTCCCCAGAAATGTACTCAACAATTTCCCAAACTTTCATGGCTATGGGATTAGTGGTTTATTAATGCGTTAAGCTCATGCATACATACACACATACATTCATTATATATATATATATATATATATATATATATATATATATATATATATATAATGATAATGTAGGTCTAAACCAATAATACGAGATCTCAAAGGAGAGACACGCATTAGAAATTATAGTACAATTTATATTAAAAAACTATTTATTATTTCCTAAATTTTTCACGGTAACTATTATTAGTATTATCTATTTATATAAAATGTTTATATAAGCGTCCGAACACTGTTTTAAATCAGGCTTAACAATAACTACTGAGTTCGCTAATAGTCTATTCACACTTAACATCCACTAATTGTCCCTGTTTGTCACAATAGCTTTTACTCTCTCCACTACACTGTAAAACTCCATTACATTCTCGCTTAGCAAATATTTACATACTGACTAGCCGCTTCTAGTAATTTCCAACCGCTTACTTCTAGAAGGTTCTAGCATTTACGAGACGCCGTACTGTTGTATCCGTTCAAGCGTGAATGACTTGTACTTGTCAAGCATTATGTCACATATCACAGATGGGAACTCACCCGTTACAATATTCTTATACCTGTACATTCTGGTGAAAGCATGTATAAGATTTTTCAAGTGAACACTTCTAACATCAGCTGATTTTGTGCTATAAAACAACTGATGTTATGATGTAAAACGAATGTTTTGACACGTAAGTTATGTTACTCGTACATTATTTATTGAACATTGTTAAGGCAAAAGGTTATTATTAAATAGTTTCGGTCAGTTAATAAATGTATAGATCTCAATATAAATACTACAATACAACGGTAATAAGTTGAGTATTTTTAATCCAATTTTTAAGATGAAAATATTGTTAACACGTCTCATTATTTTTAAGAGCTGATTTTAATTGAGTTTGTTGAAAAAAATTGTATTCATTATCATATTTAATAAGTGTGTTTTTCACTATTAAAATATAAAAATAATAAGACATACAAATTGAATGAAATCGTACAAATTCATATTTCGCCGATATTTGTTGAATGTTTTGCAAAACTCTTAGCTCTAATCGTTATTTGTCGTTAAAAGTTTGGCCTTAAATGTAAAAAATCTGTATTAATGAGTTTTATATTATAACCTTACGTAATTTATCATTACGCAAAATTTAATGTTTTTCTCAATTCAAAATTGGTACATGACTATAAAAGTTTTCACTTCTGTTGAGACTCTTACTTGTGCCACAACCAATATTTCCCATAAGAATTAGGAGCGGTAATTTTAGTTATCTAAAATATTTAAGTGGTGAGCGGAAGGGTAGGTTTCGGGTATTTGCATGAATGTACTCTAGTCAGCGAGATGTTCTGCAAGTATTTGGCCTTTACGCACTTTAACCCTACAACTGGCAATCGCCGCATTAGACAGCGACAGACGCTTTACGTGAAGTGGCATCGCCGTCTTACACGGCGACCGAACGGTTGCTTTATAATCGATGTTTTTCTCGGCATCTAATAATCAGTTTGCGTAGTACATTACACAGTTAGTTTCAAAAGGATGTGGACTTTCATTTTATGTTCACCCAGAATATTTTTACGTCTATGACCTTGCTAAATATCTCCCGACAAACAGACAGCTGTGAGATGACGTAATGTTTACGTTTTTGACGTATATGCTCCCGTCTTTGTTGCTTGTTGTGCACTAAGGTTGTTGATCTGTTTTATTGTAATATAATCATGGACAACTTACTTCAAGTGACATTAGGGAACTATTAGAATGTGATAGTGATGATGCTGATAGTTGGAGTGACATTTCAGATGTAGAAAAAATACCGGAAGACGTCGGGGTCAACCGGGCTACGATCCCTGGCAAAAGGTTAGGCCTCTTCTTGATCATATGAATGCTGCAATGAAAAATTATTTCATACCAAAACAAAACATTTCGATAGATGGAAGTTTGATAGGCATGAAGAACCGCTGCAAATTTATACAGTACCTACCTAAGAAAAAACACTGCAGATTCGATATAAAAAAATTTGAGACATGTGATAGTGACTCCAGTTATATACTAAATGTTTCACTATACAGTGGGAAAGATTTTTTGGCTAATGGAGATGATCCTTTTACACAAAAAGTTGTTGTCAATGAGTTACAAATTTGTAAACTCCTTGATAAGTGGTACATGTTTTAACTGATAACTGGTATACAAAACTGCCTCTTGCCCAAGAACTAGCTTCAAGAAATACTTTTTTGACAGGAACTGTCAATAAAAATACTAAAGATCTGCCTGTAAATGTAAAGAATGTGAATTTAGGAATTGAAAAAAGTGTTTATTACCGGTATAGGCCCTACAGAGGCAAAGTTTTATTGGTCAAATATAAACAGAAGAAAAGACGTAAACCAGTTTACTTGATTAGTACCGGTTGTCATGCTGAGCATAAGATGATAAGAAGCAAGCATTGGTCTTCAGGCAGTGAAACCCATCATGATTGACAGATATAATCACAATATGGGAGGGGTAGACAATAGTGACAAGTCCATCTATCATTTGTCTGTAAGTAGGCCTACCAATAAATACTAGGAACATTTCTTGGAGCACTTACCCGTACGCAAATACCGTGTTTGTGCAATTTGTGTAGATAAAAAAGATGTAAAGAAGGTAAAAAGTGTATACTGGTGCCCTGGATGCAATGTAGGCATACACCCAATTTGTTACAAAACACTGAAGCACTTTTACAGGCCTACTAAGTCTGTAAGAAAAGGAAAGTCTCTGAATCCGAGGAATCCGACTAAACTGACCGTTTTTTCGGTGTTGTTTTGGATATATGTTTGTGAATGTAACTTTTTACCCGTTAGAAATAAGTGTACACATGACTGGAACCTTTTTTTTCTACATAAAGTTAGCTTTATTTTGTATATGTTAAGTTTTGTGTATTCTTTTGTGATTCTTAGTGATAGACTGTCAAAAACCAAAATTTGTGCTTTCAAAATATGAATTTTTTTTTCTAGACCTGTAACCATGGAAATAAAATGTTGAGTCACATATTTCCTTATGATAGTTTTATTCTGTGCATTTTTGTGATTAATTTGATATATTATACATCACTATAATTATTTAACTTTTTTTTTGACGTATTTTAAAAAAAAGCCTCTACGGTGGGGTAAAAACACCGCGCCACTACAGGATTTTTGACTGCCAGTTGTAGGGTTAAGAATTATTATGCTTATTTTCTTGGGATGGAGTGATTTTTCCAGGCAAATGTAATTTTTAATCGGATTGAAAAGGAATACTTAAAAATACCGGGTGCTTTTCAAGTTCTTTGTAACAGTGAATGAAAATTTAGAAGATCTCTTACAACACGCATCACTCTCATTACGTGAAGTATACATTAAAAGTCTTAAAGAAAGTCTTAATGTTGAAGAACATTTTGCGTTTCACTTCGTCTGTCGGTATATTTAGGAGTTAGAACCTCGCTAGACAACTGTTCCGTTCCTTAGTTCGCTACAAGTCCATTTCTTAGTTACTTTACTTGTATTAAGAATGTATAAGGACGCACGTCTGAATATATACCTCTGTATTGAACTTTAAAAGCTTAAGGAATAAAAGAAGTATTTGAATATAAGCTAATAGCTTTGAAATAAGCTTTCTGCTATCAAACAAGCTTACTGCTTTCAAACAAGCTCTCTGCGATTCACTCATTGCCCTTGAGTCCTTCTCTGTAATATACTTAAAAATGTATTATGCATATGCTACGAGTACGGTATTAAAAAGTTTTTTATAATAGTAATGATTACAACTACCATATTTATATTAAATAAAACAACCTCTTACCACAAATTCAACAATTTTTATTTTAACCTTATGTACATTTCGATTACAAAGTAATCATCTTCAGAGATATTTTCCAAATGACATTTTTACAGTCATTTGTAAAATACCTCTGAAGATGATTACTTTGTAATCGAAATGCACATAAGGTTAAAATAAAATAAAAATTGTCGAGTTTGTGGTAAGAGGTTGTTTTATTTAATATAAATATTTACGCCACAGTTGCTTCGAGTTGTTAACAACTACCATAGTAGAGCCATTTTTTATAAAAAATAAAGCTCAACATAAGAATATGTAGCAGTCTTGTGATAGTATCAAATGAATTAATTAAAGAATATTTTGCAAAAAATAAAAAGCAAAATAATTCTTTGAGGATTATTTTTTCATTTTATTGGTTTTTAATGATAAACACTTTTAATTTTATAGGATTATGAAGCATTCTGAGTCCGTGATGTTTATGAAACATTACGATTTTCGGTTGGCAGGTCTAAATGGAAAGATAAGCCGTTAAGCAGTGTCAACTGAAATTTTCTATAAGTAACTAATACATATCTAAGTCAATCATAAGAGCTTACTGGCTGACGCGTTTCGAAACAATCCATAAATTAATTGAAGATTAGCCTTGAGGTTTAACTTTGTAAATGAAACGATTGTTTCGAAACGCGTCAGTAAGTAGGCTCTTGAGTATTCATTTAGTTATGTATTAATTACTTCTTGTTTAATCAGTGAATTCAAGATGATTGCAACAAGCAACTTGAAATTTTCTATCCATGCACTTTTTGTTAGGGTTACGTATATCTATAAATTTATATTTTGGATGAGTTCTTTGATTAGTTTTATGTTGAGAATATGTTCCCTAATTGATATTTGTATACTTTCTTCTACTTTTTTATATTATTGTACATTATGTATTCAGGAAACTCTTGGTTATTTTTAATTGTTTGTTACTCGAGGCCTAACACTAGTACTGGTGTATTTCTGACTATCACAACCTCCGAAATACGCAGCATACGACGCTAGGTCCAAATTCCGAAAGCTCCTAGTCTCTTACACATGGTATCTGTAAGTACCCATGCTTCAGCTCTTCCAGTATCTTACACATGACATCTGATGCTTCAGCTCTTCCAGTATCTTACACATGGCATCTGAGAGCGTCCATGCTTCAACTCTTCCAATATCTTACACATGGCATCTGACAGTACCCATGCTTCAGCTTTTCCAGTATCTTACACATGGCATCTGTGAGTACCCAGGCTTTATCTCTTCCAGTATCTTACACATGGCATCTGTGAGTACCCATGCTTCAGCTCTTCCAGTATCTTACACATGGCATCTGAAAGCGTCCATGCTTCAACTCTTCCAATATCTTACACATGGCATATGTGAGTACCCATGCTTCAGCTCTTCCAGTATCTTACACATGGCATCTGAGAGCGTCCATGCTTCAGCTCTTCCAATATCTTACACATGGCATCAGTGAGTACCCATGCTTCAGCTCTTCCAGTATCTTACACATGGCATCTGAGAGCGTCCATGCTTCAGCTCTTCCAATATCTTACACATGGCATCTGAGAGCGTCCATGCTTCAGCTCTTCCAATATCTTACACATGACATCTGAGAGCATCCATGCTTCAACTCACTACATAAATATACTGGACACATAACATCTAATAATACGAATCTTTAAGGGATAATGAAGCCCCGAGTGTATAAGATTATTTATAGCTGTAGCCACTGGCGGCGGTAAGCGATCGGGAGCCTACCTGCGAAAAAGAGATGTGGGGACTAGTATTGATACTATAATTTGGTCATACTGCATTCATTCATGGTTTACTGCAATCGTATTCTTTCAGTGCAGTAGCAGCGTGACGGTCGGAGGTTACTTAATTTCCATTTCCATTTACGCTTTACTTTTTTACTTTGCTGGAGGAGTTGGGAGCCCCTTTGGGCTCGGGGCCTGGTCTTACCGGTGTCATTGACCACTAATAATAATGCATTGGTATTTCCGATATAACGCAAGGCACTATATGAAATTATACTTTTATTATTTATCTAAGCACAAATTTAGAAAAAAATGTTTTGTATTAGCTTTTTAAAAAACTAAGTTCATCGTGATTTACTTACAGAGCTTATCTTGACTTCCGGTGAAGAGAAATCAATCATCCATTCACTGGTAAGCTGTTTTAAAAACATCTGGTTGGTGAAATGTGTAGAAACGCAACTTTGTCAGCCCAGTACCGCTAGTGAAGTATTTATTTTCGAGATAGTAGCAGCGAGAAAGATTTCCGCGATTGAAACAGTAATCGAAGGGGGGAAACGTATTTTGTGGGTTGCGTCTCTAGGGATTCAATGTAAATACAAAGAGAATAGAGAACCATTTATAACTCTTATAGAAACTATCGCGTACGACTGCGGGCTCGCGTGTGCGCGTCAGCATATTTGCTATACAAATTTTGAAATTTCACTAATGGACGCTTACACCATAGTAGTAGTAGTGTGTGTACACACACACACACACACACACACACATATATATATATATGTGTGTAAGAAAAATATTAAATATAATTTTCTTGTTTTGAATTTTGCCGCGTTGCGAGTATCAGCTGTTTGTTATTTTTAGAAAGATTTTCAGCTGTTGGTAATTTAGCATTTTTTGTTTGTGGTCAGAAAAGTTGAAATATGGTTGTTACGTGAAATAATGATTTATTAAAAATAATAGATAACATTGAATGAACGCTGTTGCGAAACAATAATATAAATTAAAATAATTAAGAACAATAAATGTCGTTTCTCCATTCGCAGGTATTTATATTATAAGTTATACAACATACAAATCTGTGAAATATGATAGTTGGAATAAACTTACATACTTGTACAGAGAAACTCAGTTGTGTTCTTTATTTTAATTGCCGTTGCAAATAATAAAATACCATTATAAAACGATATTTCTTTGTCAGAAAATGGAAAAATTAAAATTGACGTTTCAAGCAAAACTGACAGCAGACGGAAAGTCTAACTATTTTGCCATAATCTCAATTTTCACGCAAGATGACAAAACATTCCTGATTCCAGACGAACATCAGGCAGCATTACTTCACAAACATGTCGTCAACACTAAGGCATTTACTACAGTGAAAAACACATTAAAGAGAAGACATCAAACACGAAGTGTGTGGTTATAAACAAGGCAAGATATATTACAAACATACTTTGATAAAGATGGTAATATGGTTTTACAAGAATAATTCTTAGAAAAAGTTACCCAAGAACGATTGGCCATTGCCAAC
>JBAIZL010000004.1:46013662-46023662 GCA_036971475.1 Prosapia bicincta
TTAATGATTACAGTATGGTATTTAAGTGATTAATATGGGATTGTAAACATATTCTGCTACATATTTAGTAGATTTAAATCGGGGACGAACGCAGGCATAGGAAATGGCATTTTAGTTTACATTTATAGTAATTTTTTATATTTTAAAAATTTTCACTTTCCCCTTTTTGGAGGTACCTGAGCCCCAAATCCCCCCCCTTAAATCCACCACTGGCCATAGGTCAACGTTGTGGCGGAAGTATCCAGCTACACCTTCACCTGAGCTTGACGACCCAGAACCGGCCGAGTGATTCCGGAGCCATCGAATCATCCTTTGGGAAATCTTCAATGACTGTCTTTAGTGCTGTCTTCTAACTTCGGACTCTAGCGCTTATTTTTTTGTTAGATTGTTATCTGTTCACGTAAAATTAGCAAAGAGTAGGTTGAGATATTAAAATAGATTTTTATCGTAATACTATAAAAGAAGTTGTTATTACTAATAATTAAGAAAGCAATAAATTAAAACTACTTTATTTTGATCTCAGTAATCTAGAATTTGTACATCTTCTAATCCATCGAGGGTTTTAGTGAGCCGCGCAAAGCCTGACCAGCGTGCATGTGTCCAGAAGAGTTGTTAGACTCTAGATATTGGAATATCTCAAAAATAAATGTATACGCAACTAACACAATTCTTTGCATTTAATTCCCGATAAGGTCACAAAATCATGAACACGGAAAGTTTTGCATTTAAAATTAAAAATTAAATTGCATTTTGAGACTTGACTATCGTTGTTGCAAGGAATTGCAGTCACTGGCAATCGCAGTGCTTGAAGTATTTTGCATTATATCCGGATTTATATTGCTTGTACTAAAAACTATCTTCGAATTTCCTAGCTTCTGTTAAGTTTAGTCTTACTTAAAACAACTATAAAGTGGTGTCGTCAAATTATTGGAGGGTTTAGACTCAAGCATATTAAATTATATTCAATTTTAAAAACACAATCTATCATGGATTAGTATTGTCTATAAGTCCTTGTGTATTCTTCATTTATCGTTTTCATGATTTTCTAGTAATACCGTCTTCATATTAAACCCCAAAAGCAGTTTAATGAAATTTGGAAGGATTGTTTAACATATTCCCAGGATGATTCGTGTTATGTTTGGTGTGTATCAAATCAAAGACCTCCGCCCCCAGAGGCTTAGGATGGTTCAAAAACTGATATATATATATATATATATATATATATATATATATATATAAATATCGCAATATGTATTCTTGTGTATTAATAAAGAACAGAAGTCAAAATACAAGTACAAGAATTATAATTGAATTTACAATATATTGTATATATATATATATATAATAAATATGGTGATATGTTTTCTTGTAATAAAGTTAATAAATTAAAAATATTTCAAAAACAAGAATACTTATAATAAATATATTTATTCTTTTTTTTTTTTTTAATAAATAAATATATTTATTAAAAGTATTCTTGTTTTTGAAATATTTTGAATTTATTATATATATATATATATATATATATATATATATATATATATATATATATATATATATGTGTGTGTGTGTGTGTGAGAGAGTGTGTGTGTGTGTGTGTGTGTGTTTGTGTGTGTGAGTGTGTGTGTGTGTGTGTGTGTGTGTGTGTGTGTCTTTTATGGATGTCTATCCCACTAAACAGAAGTTAATACAATTTGGAGGGATTATTTAACATATTTCGAAGATGGTTCCTGAAGTTTAGTGTAGATCCATCCACAGCGATCCGTCCCCAGAGACTTAGGATGGTTCAAAAACCGATGTACATATGTACGTGTGTGTTGCAACGGCCAAAATGACAGATGCAAGAAATACGGTAACAGTACAGAATATGTAACCAGGCCAAAGTGCCTAATATTAATATTATTTCATGAGTAGTGTGATATAAAAAATATACGAATAAGAAACGGAAACATATTTACTTAACACTAAATTAGACAATCTGTGAATGTTAAAATATATTATAAACACACACAGCCCTAAATAGGCCAAATCCTATTCGACGGGTGTATATTTAACGGTAAAAGTGTAGGTTTGGAACCAGGCTAAAGGGTCTAATGCTAATTAAATTTGGAATAAAATAAACTGCAGAATAGTGAATAATAGAACAAAAATAAACTCAAATGTTGCTAGCCTAAATGAATAATTTTGAGAGGATGGTAATTATTTAGTTTATGTAAACAGGCCATAATGCCTAATATTACATAAATATTAACCAAATCTAATACAGAATAGTTACTATAAAAAAAAGAAATGTAAGGAGACTAACTTAGGTATAGCTAGGGAATATTGTAATTCTTAAAATATACTAAATTTAATCATAAGCTAAAATTGTATGCCCTAGAATTAAAGTTAGGAATAAAATTATATATGACTCGGTTGGAAATCGCGGAGAGAGATGATTTATAAGATCTTGCCACACTGAGTAAACAGCGCTGCCGTCTACATGTTATATGTAAAAAAAACCAGTAAATTAAATAATTTGTTTAAAATGAAATAAATAAAATAGGACAAATAAGTTATTAAAACGAACGTTGAAAAATTAAATTTAGACATTGCATTGAAGAAAGACTTTTATAAAAATCGAGAAGAAATAAGTTGAGCAAATACAAGTAGAATGGTTTGGAGATTTAAAAAATAACAAGACGGTTACGATGACAATGGAGTTCCCATTGGTGAAAAATCCAAGATGGAAGTGTGACGTACAAGGAAGCGGGCTTCATCGAGGTAACGCTACAGAGGAAGCGTCTAAACCGCCATAACGAGCAGTTTTTTTTAACCTCAAGCGACGTTAAAGTACAAATATGTTCTAACAGTAAATACTACTTCCATGTGACACAGGAGTTTGGGAAAATGCACAAATATCTTAATAACAACATCTTGACCAAGAAAATGCTAAACCGCCGGACTTTGAGAATTTCACAGACGCAATGCAGTGAGACGACATCGGAAATTAAAGAAAGAAATGGACAGTGCAGAAGAACCAACCATTTATGAAAGATACTTCACCTTTTTTCAGTACAAGGTTATATAAACAATATATTCTTCTTCTTAATAAATCTTTATTTCAAAATATATTAATTTTAAGTAAAAATTAAATAAAAATTGAATAGCCTAAGGGAGAAAAACCTTAGGCTACCTAAGGTTCTTAGGTCACCTAAATTAACTTATAAATATTCTAGAATTGACTTCCCATTCAACCGTTTGTCTGAAACAGGAAGTAACGATTAAAGTGTACATGTAAATACAATATGGCTATATTCTTAAATAGCTGATAGAAATCATCTCTTGAAAATATCAAATAGTAGGTCAAATGAGTGAATTAAATGAAGTTTCTAGTAAAAGGGACAGCCTATTTTAACTAGATAAATTTATTTTAAGATGGTTAAATATATTTAAAATTTAACTTTATGTAAACCAAATTATATGCAAAATTAATTATGATAATGTTAATCGATTAAATGTTGGAATATATTATGAAATTTAGGCTTTTTGACATCAAGAATTATCATATCAGGGATATAATCAAATATGTATATATATATATATATATGTATGTGTTTGTGTGTGTGTGTGTGTGTGTGTGTGTGTGTGGTGTGTATGTGTGTGTGTGTGTGTGTGTGTGTGTGTGTGTGTGTGTGTGTGTGTGTGTGTGTGTGTGTGTGTGTGTGTGTGTGTCTGTGTGTGTGTGTGTGTGTGTGTGTGTGTGTGTGTGTGTGTGTGTGTGTGTGTGTGTGTGTGTGTGTGTGTGTGTGTGTTGCAACGGACAGCGCACCAACGCCCCACCACCAGGCCAGCTACCACTTAGCTGTCAAGTGACCGAGCGTCGCCGCCTCCACCTTTTCCGTTGCTAAGTAAAAATTTTGAAACGAGCCGTTCCTAGCCAGCGGCTAGAACACTGTGCAATGATCGCCCAAATCTGCCAGAGAACCAGTCCCTGGACTTTAATTTAAAAAACCTAACTTGCTGAGACTTAACCCTTTGGTTATCCATTCCCGGGGAAGGATCCCATTTGAAAGCAACGTAATGGCGAAATGACCCTTTTTGTTTCAGGAGTGTGTAATAAATTTGTTTTAATAAATAAACTACTGATTTATTTGCAAGTTAGTAAAATATTAGTTTTTATTTTATTTTTTAATTTATAATTATACAACACAGTTTGTATATTTCTATGTTTACCTACACCTTAAAATTGTTAACAATTCTTTTTACTACTCTTTACTTTAAGACTTCTCTTCTACCCAAATTAAATTTATATCTTCTTTTCTCTTCTAAAAAAATTAATATTGTAATTTTAGTAGTAATTCCTTATCCCATTTAACCCTTTCTTTCAAACATTTACTACCAAATTTCATTTAAACGTTTTCTTCATTTATTTTAAAATAAAAAATTCTAAGAAAATTTGTTTTTAGTTACATTTAATTAAAATAGTTATTTTATTTTTGTTATATTCAACCATTTAATACCAAAACAAGATTTATTATTTTTTGTGTATAAAGATTTTCTATATTTTTTAAAATACTCTTTTAATCCTTTTGAAATAAACAATCCATTCATTTGATTATGAAAATTATGAAGTTTTTATTTTAATCTTTTGTACAAGATAAACAACTGACCTTTAAAAACCAAAATTTACCTTTATCCTGTATATCCTTCCAGAACTCATTTCAAAAATAAGATAATAATATTTTCTATTTCTATAAGTAATTGAAACAAATATGTATTATCTCTAAATCTAAAGTTCTTAAGCTAAATTTAATTCACTCGACCCACATAATTTTCTCTAAAATATTATCTTCTATTTATCTTTTGTTCAGTTAACATTAATATAACTTAACTTTAATTTTAATTAAAGACATTTTTTCCAAAATATAATTTTGTCCCTTTTTTTCTTCTTTAGTACCCTTTAATTAATTATCAAATAATTTTGTAAACCATTTAATCCCTTTTAATTTATTTTCATTTAGTCTAATCTACTATAAGAAGAAACATTTACATTTTAATAGGTCATATTTGTAGCTCCTTTGATACAAAGTTCATAACGAATTATCCTAACTGAATTTTACATTCTATTTATTTTTCTTTATTTATTAATATTTAAAAAACCTTAAATTTCTAAATTTGAGTTAATTTATTTATGTTCTAAACAATTTATATATTTGTGTATTCAAATTTCCAAATTACCGTAAATTATTTTTATTTCAAAACTATAAAGCTTGTTAAGTGTAGTCCTCCATCTTGTGATTGTACTTACCTCCAAAGAATGCTACCCCCTCAAATTTATATATTAAACAAAGCCTTGATAATTGTGTACCTTTTGAAAAAAAAATTATTTAAGTTTATTTTTTTGAAATCGCAATTTTTTCCAAAAATCTTCAATAAAAAAAAATTTAATTTATTTGAAAAAGAGAAGGTAAAATCTAACCTTTCCATTTATAATGTCTCATCTTCGTCTTCTCCCTCTCTCGTTTCTTGTCCATCTTGAATGCGCTGTGGACTCGTCCAAACAGTAGGCATCATCACGCTGGCTTATCCTTGGATAGCGTCCTAGGCCGAAACAAAGCATTCCATCTTTCTGCGCGAGATCTTGACTACTTTTTTATTGGCTTGACGAATTCAGGATCCAGTTTTTAATCATTTTAAAAATTTGCTCTCACTCTACGTCTATAAATTTTTATTGTTTTACTCTTTACTTAATTTCCACTGTTTATTTTCAAAAAAGTTTTATAACGAAATTTAATTTAAAATTAATTTTAATCTGTTCACATTTTTTAAAATTTTGAATCACAGTTCAATATTACAAAGCTCACTGAAACTATTTTTCCTTTACACTTCCTACAGCAAACACACGAAATTCTCGAGGACGCTACGACATTGATGTTAATCTTGGAAACGTCTTTTGGGAAAGTTATTTCCCCAAAAGGGTTTCAAAAACATACGAAACTACATAACAGCGATTTCCCTACGAGCTTTTCGTTTATTTTTCCTGCATATTTTCGTTTAACTTTTTGATTTGTAAGCTATGAGTCTTACAAAACGGAGGGCGTCAGCAACCCGTATTCACTACTTGAAGTCCCAAGTAACGCTACCTCGCCTTACTCGCCGAGCGTATTTCATCGCTCCCAGTTTCCCACCAATGGCGAGGCTTCAAAAAATGACGTAATTTCGGTCAGGTGGTGTTGGCATTTCCGGCGTGCATTTCTCCCGTTTGAACTTCTGTTCCAAACCGATCGATGTTTATGCCTGTTTTCTGAATGATCGTCTAACTCTTTCATCTTGCTTTTTTTGATTTCTTCGTCTCGGCAACTTCTTCTTCTTTTGAAAGTCTGCATCCCCTTGAACGTCGTTGCTGTCTCTAGGTTTATTTTGACCTATTTTCTCTTTTGCAATATTTGTAAAGTATAATTAAATAAAAACAAAAACCCATATACCTTCTAATGGCTTTGTTTCTCTTATTTAATACCAGTTTAAGGTGTTTCTATATTGTTTTCTCCCTCGTAACCCGGCTTATACAACTTATCTAAAATACATGAAATTTGCTTATTTTTGCAAAGGTAATCTGTGACATGTTTTTGCCCGTTGCAGTGTGTGTGTGTGTTTAATAATAATTTAGACTTAATAAGGAGAAATATTCTACACTATTAACCTGAAACAACATAAGCAGGTTAACTGTAATTTCAGGTTAGATAAATCATAAGATGTAAATTCCTGTAAAAGTACATAAACTAGTTATAAATAATATATTCGAATGTCTAATAAAAAAATTATATTTTCCAATTAGCTTCTTTTTATTTAAGATAAAATAAACTTACAGGGTATCCAATTGCAGTCTTTAAGTCAAAGTGTCTCTCAAAGATTTCATTACCCCGAAAGGAGCTTAAAAGGCTTATAGGAGGCTAATTGGTTTTTGTAACAAATTCAGGGGTTGGTTTCCCTGAGAGGTTTATTCCTTGAATTATATTTTTCAAACCAGGATTCGTAGTCAAGGGATAAACCATTACTTTCTTAAGCACATGAAGATGTCATCGAGGTGGGTTGAGGAGTTAGCCGATTGTAATCGAGGATAAAACAGGGTGAGGTAAGGTCCGTGAGAGTATGTATGTTTCTTATGGACGTCTAACGTTTTAAACAGAAGTTAATATAATTTGGAGCGATTGTTTAACTTATTCCCAGGATGGTTTGTGTGACGTTTGGTGTGGATCCATACTTAGGGCTCTGCCAGACAGGTTTAGGATGGTTCAGTGTACAGCCTTCTTCAAGTCTAATGTTAAAATATATATCTATACTAGTGTTACTAAAATAACTTTAAAAAATTATAAACATTATGTAAGAATAAAAATACATTATTAATGATTTTAAACTGTTTAAAAATGCTAAACTCTATGTACAATTATTGCTATCACACTTATTGATATTAAACGTAGGATCGCTGATATTTGAATCAACCAATGCTGTGCAACGGTACCAGAATAACTACAAAAAAAAAAAAAAAACAACTTGATCCGGACAGAAATCAGGAGTGGCAAGTTCAGAGGAGAGATGGTCTTAATTCCATGAATACCGATGATTTCATCAGATCTACCTATTGATTTCAAACGATTTGCATTTGCAATAACAATAAACAAGGCACAAGGGCAATCTTTGACAATTGCTGCATTAAATTTAGAACATTCAATGTTTTACTACGGATAATTATATGTTGCTATCTCACGTGTTGGGACACCTATAATTTGTGTGTTTATACGCCTAATCAAATGAAGGCAAAATTGTCTATTCTCTAGCAGTAAATGAAATATAATTGTTTAGATGTTTGATTTGCTTTTCTTATTGCAAAAATTATGATTTCGAGCGCAGCAACGCCGGATAACGGCAATTCTATATATCTAAGTGCAGTTTTTTTTTTGCCTTTCATAACGTTACAATACTTTCCCCTGTAGGCGGGTTTCGGAGTGATTTCATTTTTAAAACTTAAATCCTATTACTTAAAATTTAAGTACTGCGGGATTACAATTTAAGTTTTGAAAATGGAGTCACTTCGAAACGCGTCAACAGAGATATTGTAACAATAAGAAAGACGGAAAACTGTACTCAAATATATATCACCAATTTAGTTAAATTCCTGAATGATACTATTTCATCGCGTGTAAGACATGTTGCTTCCGATAGTAACTATTGACAGTAGGTATTGCTGATTGTACCTCCGGCATGGAACAATGTTATAATTTAATTACTGAAGAAATCAGTTTCTTTTAAATAAATTTAAACTAAGTATATAATATAAAATGATTATATATATATTTAAGAATATAGATAAAACTTGTATTATTTATAGGCCTTCTAGGTTTCCTAATATATTCTATTATTACCTTTCTAACCTTATTACTATTACATCAGTAATTATAACAATTACGCTAATTACTTGTGCATATTTTACGTTATTATAGCATGATTATTTCTCTAGACTGAGAGCAATCTCTTCCAAAATGGCCGCTCTGATTAAACATAAATACGTGTTTATAATGGAAGCTTTCGGTTAGCAAATATATTCTAAACGTATCTAGTGGAGATAAGATGTCCCACCGGGACCTTAAACATGTACCGAATGCAAACATAGCTGAATATTACAAAATTTAACACTCTTTCAGTATTAAAGAACCAAAGTTAAAGCTTGTCACAAAATACATTAAATTATTTACATCATTTAAAATCGTTTACTTTGGAAATCTCTTACTTTCTATACGAGCTCTCGATGCTTTAATTGCAACTATTTCTTTTTGCCTATATTTTTAGCCTCATTATTGTCCAGGAGTTTGGTAATGCTATCTCGTATTTAAGGGTGTTATTGGGGATAATTTTTAAAAACAAATGTTATTTGTGGTGCTTGGTCAGAGTTACAGAAAGTTATCTATTTGTTTTTAATTCTGTTCTAAGCATCAAGAAAACTTATATGTTCTACTTTAACAATAATTAATGATTTATAACTTTATTAGTGTAACAAAATTAAATCTATCATTATTGTCTTTTTAATTTACCTTCAGGCTCAAACACAATTATTTTAATTATAACCTAATATATATTTCGGTTACCTAGTAACCATCCTTAGAGGGATGATAAACCATAATTTAGTTTCTCTAGGTTTGTTACTTGGTAGCCATTGTATATTAGGTTAGAATAAAAATATTGATGGTTAGTAAATGTTGAGTATTGTTCATTATTTAGTCTCAGGGTTAACATTTACAGCTTTTATGATTAAATATTTGACCAAAGTCATTAACTTACTCCAATTCTTGAACGATACTATTTCATCGCGAATAAAACAACAGTTATTTAGATAGTAAGCTAGTCTAGATTATAACTCCAGCATAGAAGAATGGGCTGAACTAATTCGAAGTCAAGTCGAAAAAGGAAAGAACACATATTTTGTCTGTTACGCTCCGATTAAACAAAAATTTGATATTCTTTATTTAAATTGCCCAACAAAAAAAAAAGGTTTTTCAATTTATTTCTGTTCATTTGGTGGCTGTTTTTTCTGTATTTGTCTTTGATATTTTGTGTGCTCTCTGAGAGGTTTTGGTTGTATTACGAAAACTGACGTTCAGAAATTTCAGTAATAAGCATTCGTTTACAAACGATCATAAATAGCCGAGAATTTAATTAACTCTACCCGAAAATTTTAATTAAAGAGTTGAAAAAAATAAGTAATATAACATTTTTCAAATTATATTCCTACTTAAATTGACAAAGACAAATTTTATTTTAGTTCCTTTTTGTTTTACAATTCCGATTAATATAAATATGTGTATTCATATGCCAGAATACAAATTAAGTGGCAAAATATAAATCGAATTTCCTTGCAATTTTCCATGTATGGCGTTGGACTATTATTTTTGTTTGTTACTATTTTACGCTTTCTTATTTTCGTCGTTTGCATTGTGTTGTAGTTCCTTTTCGCTTTCCTATAGAA
>JBAIZL010000004.1:46033662-46126162 GCA_036971475.1 Prosapia bicincta
ATATATAATGATGAACATAATAGAAAACTATTAATTTTTATCCCCATCGTGACTCGTGACTGAAACCAACAAATGTTCATTCTCTGGTTTCTGCTCCCACCATAATCATAACATAACAAAATCAATAAAAACTGACTGACATGATATCCCCGGTATTTCTATTTATAAATACGGTATTTGGATTTTTTTATCTATGCAATTTTACATGTATTATTTAATTTTAGCATTGTTTTGTGAGTAAATATTGACTTTTATATTTGTTTCCGCGGAAAGTACAGAAAGTTATTATTTTTTCCACATTTCAATATTAGTCAGTAATGACATTTATAGCGTGAACCGGGCGAGCAGTAGATACGGCGCACTTACACTGTCTCAAGTCAATTTATTATAATATAATACTTAAAATGTAAATATTTCACTTCTGGATATAATTTTATACATTACTATATACCTATATTAAAATAAACCTATGAAATATCCAATCCGGATAAATTCGGTTATAATTTTAAACAATATAGTATAGGTGTACTTAAATTAAAAATACCTATGAAGCATCTAGTCATAGATTTTGTTGTAATTTTCTGCATCGGCAACAATTCTCAATATTTACCAAAATCAATGCCATTACAGAATAACTACTAAAATGTGGAAAAAAAATACTTTTCGTATTTTCCTCGGAAAAAAGTAGATATTCGTGTTCTACATATAAGAGGTATATTATTATTTTTTAAATTTAAAAAACGACGTCAATAAGACTCAATATTAACAGTTTTGTGTTTATGTGTATGTATATATATATACAGTAGGGTCTATATACCTTTTTTTATTTACATTACAAAATATTCTGTAAGGTATATGTCATGTTGTAAGGTACTTGAAAAATATGCATTTTTTCTCAAAAGTACAAATTATGTGTGCATACAAAATTATTATTAGCAAAAACAGGTCTAGGCGTACATTGAATGCCTGCCAACAAATTACAAACTTTATTTGCAACAGATAAAACAAAAAGTCTATCAAAAAAGATCTTCAGTATATTTAAGTAATTAAAACAATATTTTTGTACTTTCTTGTGTCACCATTCAATTTCTAAAATTTTATCAATTTTGTATTTTTTTTAATAAGAAAGAGTTATTTTAGTTTTTAAGATGTAATTTAAATTAGTTTGTTGATTCCACCTTCCCGTGAGCTACTAGTTTCCACTAAACAATTATATATACTGTATTTGTAAACTTGTCTATAGTAGCACTTACTTATATTTGTTGAGGACGGCCATTTCAGAGTTACAGTCTGAGTTGAATCTTTGTTGGTCTATGACAATTTTGATATAAGACTTTGGGTCGCAAAGTTTTTATACAGGGGTTGTCATTTACAAATACTTTTAAAATATATTTACTCTTGTTCATAATTATTTATTTAATACTTAATGGAGTAACATGAATAAAGTAATTGGTAAATAATGGTTACACGCAGTATAATTAAAGTGGTGGTTGCACCCGCTCCTGGTTGACCAATTTTCCCCATCGCAGATTTATTCTTGATACGCAGAGAATCATACCATTTTCTGTAATGATTGAGAAGCGGACGTGGATTTGACCTTGTTCTGTTTTGAGTGAGAAGGGTTGCTACTAAGAAGTGCAACAAAAATAATTCTAATGATAGAGTGTATCTATTCTTTACTTAAAAAACACTTTGAGTTGTAGAACACAGAACACAAAAATACGCAAGTTAAGTGCCAAAAATCCTTTAAGCTCACTAAACATTCTATTATAAATCTAACAAAAACCCGTCAAGAATTCCTTAAGAATCTATCAAGAGTTTCAGCCATGCCTTTAGGCTGGTACATCACATTATATACGCCCCCTTCCAGAACACTTTATGGCAACCCCTCCAGCATATTCTTTACGTTATTAGCCATTATGTTGGCAATTGCGTTGGGCATAGTTCTATCGCCAACCTATCAGATGATACACGTGTGATGACTCGGGGAATTTTGTGGAGGACGATCAAGGTTGAAGACTAAGGTCATGCTCTGGTTTAATAGGAGGTCGTGGTCTACTAGGCAAATTTGAAAGGAAGTACTGATGTCCGGGAGTTTGTTATTATCTGAGGAATACGCCAAGGTGTGCCCCGGCATTACAGTTTTTTTTTATTTTAGTAGAAAATAGGATTAAACATTTCAAAACTTTTGTGGTTAATTATTGTGGATAGTCTGTTTTTCTGTCTTACTAAAAGGTATGCAAAGCGACAGACATGAATTCAATACACAAAATGAATAATGGTAAAAGAAGAAGAAGGGACTAGTAAACTAAGAGACTGTACATGGTTGGTAGTGAAAATTAAAAAAAACACACACTTTATTGGCGTTTTAAGTTATTACTATACTTATTTTCATTACATTTTTGAGTCTCCTGTATCTCATTAAGATGTTTCGTTTCGAAATAGATAAACGGAAGCGAAGTTGAAAATAATTTATACATGCGAAGAAACCTAGCTCCACGAGAGACTGTTTTCCAGTCGCTCTTCATTGATTAAAGTAAATCGTGTGGATCTGAACAAAGCGTTGAGCTACGTAGGACTTTGTGGTGAATCGGATACAAACTCCGAGCAGATGGGTTGAATAGCCACGCGGTATAGCATGTAATGCTGCATTACTTGACATTCAGAGAGGGGTGGGTCCGCTTACTCAGTGCTTGTCTCATCTCTTTGCTATACGCATTGGTAGAGTGCGCCAAAACCACTGTGCCACGTGCTTGGGATGGGTGGACAGTAGACAGTTGCCTAGCTTTCTACCTCTTCTAGTCGGCGAACATTCCCCTTTTCATCTCAAATCCCTTGTTGTCATGTATAGTACCTTTATCTAATAAGAAAAGGATTTCGGTAATGAAATCCACATCAAACGTGTTACAGACCACAATAACATTTATAACATGTGAAAAGTCTTTAAGACCACAGGCGAAAATGAAACTTTAAGAAAGTTTTAAACAATAAGTTGACAGGGTAAACTCACTCTTGAGCACTTATAAAATTCAATACAGTCAAGGAAACAGAGCGATATTATCTACAACACTAAAATGTAGCTATTAAATTGTAAATTATATGTATATAGCTTTATATAGCTAATATATACACACATACACACGCATATATATAACATACTATCCATATATATTTACAAAGTATATGGCTAGGATTTGATTGAATATTAAAAAAAATGAAACTTTCTGACGTAAGCTAACCGATTGATATATGAAATGACTTAGATTTTGTGCTGATAATGTCAAATCTGTACAAAATGTGATCACGTGATAACTTCAGATTAAAGGTTAGGCAGTGGAAGCTACCACTTTTTTGTTGGTGCGCTTTGAAATAAAGGAACCTTGAGGGTATAAAAAGTAAAGGGTTTCCAGGCGGAGTTATCAGTTTTCTCTTGTAATCTAAATTTATAGGCAATTCAGCGTCATGTGTTTTTTCTTATGTTCTAAATTTTAAAATGAAATCTTTATTTGTTATGTAATTATATTATGTGATCAATACACTTATTTAATAATACGATTTATTTAATAGTAATATTAATTACATAATTCAATATTTTTAATAATTACTAAATTCAGATAAAGTAAGTTAATATTGCGAAATAAGCTTCCAATGTAGGTAAAAAGAGAAGAAAAAGAGACAAAGGATATAAACGTGCATGACATTTTTTGTTCTTAGATTCATAAACAATAATTTTGTACAAAATCTAGATCAGCTGTTTACTTCCGTTTTATAGTTAGTTTGGAATAGCAGTCAGGAATGTTTAACGAAGCAAAATGCGACCGCTCTGTGTAAACAACGATGCAACTTTGACGAGCAATTTAGGTTAACGGTTCATAAATGAAAACTGCATTGCAGAGGTGAGAATTACGCTGTGAGTACAAATACATCTAACCTTAGTGATAGCCTGTGTTACATTGCGAGAGAATCTATCGAATACTGCAGAAATAATATTTTCCCAATTTCTTGCCGATTTCAGTGTTCTAAGGAGCTGCATTTTATAAAATTCGCTTTCTCAAAATTCCAGATTCATCTGTAGTAGAAATTAAATACAGTAAAACGTATATATTCGTCACGCTCGGGACCGAGGAGGGGACGAATTCGAGAAAAAAATTACTGAAAACATAAAGTTAACATGTGATTTTGGGTAAACATAACGCATGGATATGTTAATAGATTTGATATGTAATTAGTGATTTATTTATATTATTTATGTCGGCGGAAAAACTCAAAAACACTAGAAGACTTCAGTATAGGCCGTAATTACAAATGCAGTAAGTTACTCTATCTTCAAAGAAGACATACAAAAACATATTACAATATTTTGTAAGAACAATATCAATAGCAAGAGAAATAGGGTGTATTATATCTATTTAAGTTTTAGTTTTTAAAAAATTCTGTCATTTTCTTTTTTATTGAAGAATTCTTTTCCGTTGTCTCTACCTGAGAGTGCTGACGACCTTTATTATTACTGTGACGAATTACAGAGGGTGACAAATGAATGAGTGACGAATTAGAAAGGTTCTACTGTAATATTATTTATAAGCCGTCAGGTGGTGTTTGCGTGAGGAGTTCATAGTTTGTTATAACTTCGGCGTAGTTAGAAAAGCTAATTACCATTCTAATTTTAATCCTCTTTTATTAAAAACCAAGCATGAACCCCGACAACCTTTTTTTTTGTTTAAGGATTTTTGATTTTTTAATTTTATTTTGTGATTTCGGCCACGGGAAATTGATTGGCATCGGTCTCACAGTTGGGAAAATTCCCACCTGTCTCACAGTGCATTCTAGATTCCCCATGTTATCCTAATGGAATTAATCACGAGCCCAGACAATCTTAACTCTTGCACAAAGATTTTTTATTTCTTTTTTTTTAGGGCTTTTCGGCCACGGAAAGTCGATTGGTACCAGTCTCAACCTTTAAAAATTTCGGGATCCCGTCACAGAGGCTTCTACAGATCCCATGTTATGTTTATGGGTCCAAGCACAAGCACGGGCGAGCGCTTTTTCGCCCAACAATTTATGGCTTTTTAATTTGGGGGTGTGGTTCGGTTATGAGATATCGACTAGCACCAATCTCAACCTTGGGAAAATTCGGGATTCAGCCCCAGTGCGTCTTAGAGTTCCCATGTTATCCTAATGGAACTAAACATGGGCCCTGACAAACCTCAATGATTTTTGATTTTTTGGGGGATTTTTGACCACGGGAAGTCGTTTGGCACCGGTCTCAACCTCAAGAAAATTTGGTATCCTGCCAAAGTGGCTCCTACATTTCCCATGTTATGCTAATGATCCTAAGTACGAGCCTGGGAAAACGTTTTTTCACCGATGAATTTATGATTTTTTTTACTTTGGGGGTAGGGATAGTTCGGTCACGGGAAATCGATTGGCACCGGTCTCAACCTTGAAAAAGTTCGGGATTCCACCCCATTGGTTCCTTGAGTTAACATGTTATCCGTATCGAACTCTATTTTTACCGCCATCCAATCCCACACACACCCGCAACGAAGTATGGGAAGAAGTTCTGAACAATCGTTCTAGTGGTCCTCCAATGGCAACAGACAATCCGAACGATATGGAAGTTGATATGTACGATATGATATACTGTGTATTAAAACGTGTTTAATTTGTAATTATAAAATGTGTTTATACGTTTATAATAAATAAATTTGTGTGGTTCACTCAATTAACTTACCATAAATGGTGTGTCTTATCCGAGCGAAGCACTGTCTCCTGGTACTTCTAAAAAAGTCATTACTTTCAAACACAATAGAAGTCCTTAGTGAAATATCCCAATAGTCATAGAAAACTTTTGTATCTAAATAAGCATTTACCAATGCTACACTAATTATAAATCCATTCCATATTCACAGATAAAGTTACAGCACACAACATATCTACACTAAAGCTCGGACCACATGACCGTGCACATGGCCTTGCGTGTACTATCACTTCGGAAAACATGTTACATATTCAGCATGCTCTATACATCAACAGCTTCTGCATCCGATATGGCTACACATATTTCAAGATTGTTTGATATTTCATACCGAAGCTAATTTATCATCGAATCTATCTAATATCGTCCTACCCATGCAAGTCAGTGTTTTGACAGTAGTTATCATGTTTCTGGCAAAGTATTTATACTGACCCTCCACCTCCCGCCTCTCCTAATGCAATCTCTCAAGGCCAAGTGCACGGTTACCTGATCCGCAGTATACTTGAGATTGTATGCTTTGCATATATGAATAGCTTCATCTGTTTGGTATTAAATTCTTTCGTGAAAATTTCTTCCTTTAAAATCTCTTCAATTTGTGTTAGTATCTTCTATCTTACAATTCGTAGAGTCATTCGGCGCCATTGGTCTTCATTAGCGTATGAAATCCACAAAACACCATGGTTCATTACTTTATGATATTAAGCTCACAAAGTATTATTTGGCATTAGCCTACTCTCTTTCAACTCATTTCCTTACCACTCGTCAAAACGCAGTTGAATTGCCTATATAGCGCCATGATTAATGTGTGTTCTAGTCTGCAAGATACACATACGTGTCCAGCCATTTTTACTACTATATTTGTTGTGTAAATACGTATTTAATGCTATTGAATACTCACAGAAAAACACGACTCAAATATCCATATGTATAAATAAAATTAACGCGTGTAAAAATGAAATAATATGTATATAGTTATATAAAACGTTAAATTTGTATAATTTAAAATTGTAAATTGTTAATGACGCTCTTAATCCTAAATTATGATCCAAACAAAAAAATTTTACTTACAATTGTCTCAATTATTGCTACAAAATTATTATACTTGAATTAAATACTTAAAACGATTACTAAGCTATAAATTAGTTTTATTAAATTATTAAATATAGGTCTGCATTTAAATTTTATTTTGTTATGTGTATTGTGTAAAAAGGATTAATGTGTATACAGATATATAAAACTGTAAATATAATAAATTGATATTATTATTATTAATTATAAATATGAAAAATACATAAATAAATAAGTATATTATTATTAATAAATATAATAAATAAATAAATATAATAAATAAAATGTAATGTAATTTAAAATTGAAATATTTCAACATATTAGGTGCGCTCTTATAAATATTATTATAAATTATTATTTAGACAAATTAAGCCTAAAATATTTCTACACAATTAAATGTACTTAAATATACTACGGTATAAAATTACCGCTACTAAATTATTAAATATAAGCCTCCATAGAAAATCGAATTGTTGTATGTATTCTGGAATGTTTCTAAGAACAAACACTTATTGCTCGTTTAAAACGTAGTTGAAACAAATTCCAATCTTAACATGTACACATTATAAGAAATTTGATTTAATAAAGTTGATTGTTTCATTTTGCAAAACAATCAACTCTCCGAGGACCGACGTCCCACCCCCTACTAATTTATTCTCCCAATGTATATTTAGAAGTTACTGAACGGTTCAGTGTTGGGTGAAACTGTGCTTTTGTTTGCTCTGGTTCTGCAAGTCACGACAGATAGGTCACAGTGTTTGTCGAAGCATAATACAACCTATCACGGCTTTTTGTGATGCATTACGTATAAAATAACGAGGATGTTCAAAACCTATAAATATGTAGAAAAGAAGTTTTATTAGATTTGAGGGTGTTGGTTGCTTTCACAGCAATTTATAAACATACATAATACTAGCAGAGTACCCGTCCTTCGTACGGGGCTGACGTATATTCGTATTGATTTCATTTGCATTTGTATTTGGGGTATTGAATTTACTGAAATTAAATCCTAATAAATATGTCAAGCTATAGCTTATAAGCTTACCGAATATGGTCTTAAAAAAACCAAAAGAAGGTAAAGCTTCTGCTTGTAACATGAAATTTATAAAATATAACTAACCTTGAAAGATAAATACAAACAAATATTTACTATCACTATTTTAATTGTAATTAAAAGTGACTATTACAGGCGATTAGGAACACAATTACTATCAGCTGATTAAGCTTAATAATGTAATGGAGTATATAATTAAGGGTTAAGGGAGTTATCAAGGCCAGAAGGGCAGTGTCCTAATGGAATTTATAAATAAAATAGGCATATGTGTTAACCAGGGACCATAAAAATGTTCATGTAAAATTTCAGATCAATGGGACCAGTAGTTTTATGTGATTGAGTAACACACACACACACACACACACACACACACACACACACACACACACACACACACACACACACACACACACACACACACACACACACACACACACACACACACACACACACACACACACACACACACACACACACACACACACACACACACACACACACACACACACACACACACACACACACACACACACACACACACACACACACACACACACACACACACACACACACACACACACACACATACACACACACACACACACACACACACAAACACACACACACACACACACATACACACACATACACACACACACACAATTATTTTTTATATAATGGTATAGATAGATTACATCCCAATAGATATATCAAACTATAAACTTACTGATTATTGTCTTGAAAAACTAAGAGAAGGAAAAGCTTCAGCTTGTAGCATAACATTTTTAAAATATAAACTAACCTTGAAAGATGAATAGCAACAAACATTTACTATCACCTGTTTAAATGTGTTTAAAGGTATCTTTTGCAGGTTTATCAGCTCACTAAACTGAGTATATAATGGAGTATAAATAGTTGAGTGTTGAGGAAAGTTCAAGGCCAGAGGGGCGGTGCCCTGATTGAAATTCTAAATATAGATATGCCTATGTGTTAACCAGGGACTATAAGATGTCCAAGTAAAATATCAGCTGAATGGGTCCAGTAGTTTTTATGTAATTGATTAATACACACATACACAGACACACACACACAACAACACACACACACACACATACACGCACACAAACAATTAAATTTTTATATAATAGTATAGATGGGAAGCATCCTATTCGACCAGGTTGACCTGAAATTTTCCAGGCTTTAGATTTTCTAATTTTCTTTTCCCTGAGATCTGATGTGTGTGGAGTCATTTCTTGTCGTCTGGTTAATAAGAAATATTGCGGTTACTTTAAAATTGCCAACATATATATATATATATATATATATATATATATATATATATATATATATATATATATATGTTAAGCATATATATATATGCCTTGAAATGTTAAGGTGTTTTAATGAGTTGAGCTTTTTTTTTGAAGGAGTATTTGAATTCTCTAAAGTGAAATCGATTGCTTCGCCTAAGTTCGGATTTATTAAAGTTGTAGAAATAAATATCAGTTTATTTTGAGCATTAAAAAAATTTTATTTTTAAGTTTTAGTCATATTGGTTTTTTTTTTGGTTTACCTGCAAAGATATATTTTGTTTAATTCCTTTGAAATGATAAGGTTCTTCTACGGCTTGATTCAAAATATGAAACATAAAATAATTTTTGTTGCAACAGGAACACTCAGGAAACGTAGACAAACAGATCAAGGTAGAACCTGAGTTTAGTGAAGTGCTTGAGGTCAGAGTATATGTGCAGCGGGAAATACTATTTTACTAAAAAAGTATGTTGTACCTCATGTGTAAGTTTAATTGAACAATGGGTGAATGATGTTGCTAATATTTATTCTATAATGCCGGCTACTCGCTACTTTAAAGATAGCCTCTCGTTTGTAACTTTTCCCTACTCTACTCTCCTACTCCACAGGACACACCAGTTTCACTCTCTCAACTTGAATGAAGTCAAAAAAATCACCCTTAAAAATGTTTACAAACATTGTTATCTAATTCTCCTATACAATCTCATCTAGTGATGACGTCACATTTATAACATACTACACTAGTATCTGAAAGAAATTTCTTTGATATTGTATCAATGTGCTTTTGCTTTAACGCGTGTATAAGTAAATATGCATGGGTGCATTTTCTTTCGCTAATTACAATAACTGGGCTCACTTGCTTCATATAATACAGAAAGTACTAAATTTATACAAACCATATTATATTTTACTCCAAATTATTAAAAGCATAGGGTTTAGACTTTTTTAATTTTGTTAAGCATGTAATGGGCCAAAATAAGATGGCTAACTACAATTTGTATATATATATATATTTCAATGAATATTATCTGAGAATGTAAAGAAATTACCTAGTTTCGGTCATAATAGTATAATGTGAAAAAAGATACAAGTACGTTTAACGAGATACTTGAATCCGCAGATCTCGGTAAATCTTTATTTCCACCATCTGCGGGAAATAGCAATTAATGTCGGGCAAGGCTGCTTTTGTTGAAAGGTGGGCCGTAATCGTGTTGTCAGCCCTTTAAAGTAGCTGGCCCAAAGGCAGACGTTTTTATAGAGAAATGCTGTGTGTGCAGCGCAATCGTACTGAACAAAAGAGCTTTTACTGACACGAATTTGTCGTTACCCGTGGTTGGATTCAGCCCGGATCTGGTTAGGAGATTATCAGGTGTTAGACGTGAGGAATGATTTCCTCGTTAATGTAAAGCGGGAAGGTAATGATTTAGCGTTCGGTTTAGAAGTAAAACTGAAATTCATTGTCTGCGCTCGATAGAAGCGTTGAAGGGGTTAATCCTGTTTTTATGTAAAAATTAAACCATATTCACACAACACTAAAACCTCCCCTATACATAAAGCGGTGCACTTTAAAACAGAAATCTTGTTAGGGGGTTTAAGACTGACAATCCAGACTATAAAAGCTAACAAGATGCTAGCTATAAAGGAAATAATTGATAACATAAAATAAATAAAATACATAAAACCACTATTTAAAAAGATAATCCTGATAGATTCCTCCCCACAAAATATTAAGCCTGCAGAGCATCCCCCAAAACTGACTTTTATTGAATTATTCAATTTATAACTTTCTCATACGCGTTTAAGTAGCAACGCCATCATCAGTGTGTACAGCTACATTAATTCTAAACTATAACTAGCACTAGAAAATAAATTTTAGGTTTGTGTTTATTATATTTTAATTATTATTTTTGCTCACAAGCAGAGTCAATTAATACAAAGCCATCATGTTCCGACTGTTTTTAACTGACGTGTAATAGATAGATGATAGAGCCTGGCGGGAAAGTTTCTATTTCTTGCAACAGTGAGCAATAGTATTTGTACCAAACCTTAACACAAACTATATTTTGCAATATTAAAGGTATTTTGGGTCTTACATGGACGAAGTGCTTTTGGGTGGTCTCATTTAATTTCTAAAGCCAAAATATCAAAATTAAAAATAAGGAACAAAATATAGTAAACAATTCTCTAGAATTGCAATTTTAAAAACAATGTGACAATTATTGTGAATCAAATCTCTATATTAGTCAAACATAACAAGTTTTATTGTTGAAGTTGAAGTCCGTATTTTATTATTCTTCAAATTAAGTAAATATAGTCCTCTCCCTTATCCAGACTTCTTCAGCCCTTGTAGAAGCTATCGATTAGTCCGGCCTTAGTACTTCAGGGTTAGCTCTTCTGATTAGGTCGGACCAGCTAGTGCAAATCTTTATACACTCTCGCCGGCATAACTTCTAAGGGCTAGACTTTCAGCCTAAACACCTCCTAAGAGAAGGATGGCAGCAAAACTTAGGTCTTGTGTCCAATGATTTAGGTATTCAGTGCTATTAATCTAAAGTTATCTCCTTACTAAACTTTGAATGCTATAATGTTACAAACATTCTTTAATTTCCAGAGGAATAGGGATTTAAAACACCTTTGGTGAGAGAAATGAAGAACAATCATCCCCCTTATGCCCCGATTTGCAATCACGAGTTAAAATAACTCAGTATAGGAGCCATGAAGGTATAGTTACCCGATACACAGCCTTGTCATCGCAGACACGAGGAGCGCTAGGTTAAATGTAGCCAATGTTATACTTTTTATAGGAAATGTCCTTGTACAGTAAGGGGGTGAATGATTGCCAGCCTTGGAAGGGTTGCTTTTTGTAAGTACTCTTAGCTTTAAAGTAAAAACACAATGGTACTTTGCCAAGGCGATCTTCTCTTAAAAGCCAAACCTCACTCTGACTAACTCCATTTTCGACTCCAAATAGCGTCGGCGTTGTCCATGCTCAGGAGTAGTTTTAGAACGGCGGCCACCATGAAGACATTTTACGATATATAGAGTGAATTACTAACTTCATGGTTAAAGTTAATATCGGAATTTATCAGTTGTTCTAATAAAATTATTCATTAATCATCTCAATGTATTAAATCCTCTCCAATAGGAAGCAATAAAAAACGTAAGATTTTCCAGCTGTGTCTCCCTGATTTCTAATAAATATTATTTATTAATTTTTTAATAAAATAGAAATTTATCGCAGAGTTTGCTCACGTCGCTCTCTAAGAACTTGGGATTTATTATTCCCTGGAGCTCGGTTGGCTAAGGAATGGGATTGGAGCCAAAAGAGGACGTGTCTCTATTTCCACGGCGACAAATATCCCAATAAACCGCCGACGTTCCAAATCGCTCTTCTAAAGCAAACGTATTATCTATCGTAACTCTTTTGTGAAGTATTCTGTGTCTGTAACTTTAGTGAGGTTGTAAAGTAGTTTTAGTGACGTAGATGAAGTTTTAGGGCTCTGTTATATGAAGGGAGCCTGTATTTTCCTGAGGTAAATTTGTTGTGAGAAAAATTACAGGATTCTTAAATAAAGCGAAATTGCACAAAACCTGTATCCAAACTCGAGATGCATTGTAATTATAGACATTATTATTGATTTACAAGAAAGAAGAAAATGTATGTCTACTACAGGAAAGCATGCCAGAAATTATTCTCAACTGCAAGAGAGTGTGGCAGAAATATGGCTCTTAGACTATACGAAAGTGAGATGGAAATATATCTTAAATTACTGGAAATCATGGTACAAATTAAAGCTCAAATTACATCTTGAATTCCCCTAGAGTGAGGCAGAAAATACCTCACATTTTACGAGAATGTTACTGAATTATCTTACGTATGTATTATTTTAAGCGTAACCAGTTATTTCAGATAGGTAATCATTATTGTTATTATTATTATCTGTTGCGGTTACAGTGCGCATCTGAAGGCCATGTAGAAAAGGGTTGCAAAAGTACTCCAAAATGCCCAAACTGTGCTGGTGATCACCCTGCTCCTTTAACTGCCCAAAGTTCAAGGAGGAGAAAGCGATCCTCAGCATAATGGCAAAGGGTAAAACATCTTTCCAGGAAGCAAAAAAGAAGTTCAAGTCAACTCAACCTAGACTTGAAACAAAATCTTATGCCTCAGCTACCACCACAGAAAAGTCGTGTTCCAACTGTGTTGAGCTAAATAAAAAAATTGAACTTCTCACTGAGCAAGTTAATCAGTTATTAGCATTAGTGACTAAAAACATGGTTTCCAACTCAAAGACTAATGTTGAATGTGCGGAAAAATCTAAATTGCCAGTTACCTCTGCGCAATGATAAAATACATTCATGGAATCCGCATGTGCGTTATTTGAGGACCCGGTGCAGCAAGATATTGGATATGTTGAGAGTTCTAAGTGGTACAAATTGGGCAGCAGACAGAACCTGTATGCTCCGTTTCTATCGCGCCGTTGTAAGATCGCGCATAGATTACGGCTGTATAGCCTATTCATCTGCTCGACCTACGGTTCTGAAACTCCTGGATTCAATACATCACGCTGGCCTTAGACTTTCTACTGGTGCTTTTAGATCAAGCCCAATCTCCAGCCTTCTCGTTGAAGCTGGATAACCATCTCTCTCAATGCGACGTCAAATGCTACAAATTTCATATCACACTGATCTTCGAAGTAAACCTAAACATCCGGCATTCAAAGCAGTTTTTGATAACTACCTCGAGGATCGTTACAATGTGCGTCAACGTTCAACTGCTCCCTTCGGAATAAGAACGTTGCGCATTTTTAGGAATCTAAATTTAGAACATCCACCTATATTCGAACGAACATCATGCCACATCCCTCCATGGACAATACAAAAGCCAAAATGTGACTTCTCATTGTCCATGTACCTAAAACACAATATTCCTGACGTTATTTATCGTCAGGAGTTTTTGCAGATTCAACAAACTCACCAACATACTGTGACTATATTCACAGACGGTTCAAAACTGGACAATGGGATAGGTTGTGCATTTTATATGGAAGGACAAACTTTCACTTACGGATTGCCCTCAGCCTGTAGCGTTTTTACTGCAGAACTATATGCAATTTTCCAAGCTTTAAGATCAATTCCGTCTGTAAAATCTAAATATCTTGTGTGTTGTGATTCCAAAAGTGCTCTCCAGGCTATTCAGGAAATTTACACTAAGAACCCTTTAGTTGGAGACATCTTGTGCTCTATACACAGGCTCTAATTACGAGGTGTCGAGGTGTCATTTCTCTGGGTGCCTGGTCACTGTGGAATATTCGGAAACACTAAAGCAGATGAAGGTGCAAAATTAGCTACAGATATGTTGCCATCGACACAACGTGTGATGGCATCAGATTTTGTATGCAAAGTTAAAACTACACTATTCTCTGTTTGGAATAAAGAATGGCAAAATGTAAATAGAAACAAGCTGAGGGACATCAAAAATACCGTCTGACCATGGAGTACATCTGTTCGTTCGAATCGTAGGGAGGAAGTGGTGGTAACTCGACTTCGCATCGGCCACTCTTTGTTAACGCATGGATGGTTGATGCGACATGAGGATCCACCACTATGTCCGTTTTGTAGAAATAATATTACAATCAAGCATATCCTGCTTGATTGTGATAAGTTAACAAATTTGTATATACGTTACGATCTTCGAGGTAGTTTAAAGGTGGTTTTAAGGGACGATGTCATGGCTATCGACCGTGTCATCGCTTTCTTACGCCACCTGAATCTATTTAAAAGTATTTAAATTATGTATAATTTAGTTTCTAGTTTTAGTTACAATTAGTATTAAACATTTATTTTACTTCGTTTAGTTTGGTTAGTTTTATTTGCAATATTTATTTAAAATAAAAATTTTAGTTAGGCGATGATAACCTTAATAGGTTTTTCGCCTGGAAAAAAAATTATACTTTCATTACAATCATTCTGAGAGTGTGTTGGTACTTTTCAGAATCACAGCAAAATACACGCTTGTAATGATTTTCCCTATATTTCTATTGTCTACCGTTAGTAACATTCCCTCTGGAAGTTGTGTTGAGACAGACGAATGGACTTCAGTAGCAACACAATAATCAGTTAAAGAGTTGGTACGCTTGCTACTTTCCCATGTTGGTATAGCAACTAGCTCCGTATTAGCCGGATCTGACATAATTTTATCAATTGTCTCTTTCGTCTTAGCGTCAGAATTAGTAATTATTTAGCAGACTATAATTCATAATAATCTACATACCATTTAACATTCTGTGTTTATTAATACTAAACGATAAATATGCTGTTACACTTTAAAACAATAAACAACATAAGTGTAGCTGGTCCTACGTAAGCTAGCACGAGACTTCGAAGGTCCAAGGTAGGGGAAAGGGTAGACATTATAACATGAGGTGTAGTATTTATATTATAATTACGTAGATTTGTCAGATCAGAAGCTCGGTATACATATTGTTTTATATTTGATTTGTCATGTTAACCAGATCATTTACAAAACGTTTTCAACAATTTTACTCATATCAGTTTCCTAATCGACCGCAGCGCCTGCAATGTCTTAGTAGTGGCCTTTGATGCAACACGCACTACGTAAACCAATGTTTTTGAATAGTGCTAGCTATTTGTTTTCCATCGACTTGATCGCGCGCCAGCTTACGTGTGGCCAGTTTAGCTGTTATAACGCATTGGCTTACAGTAGTGATATTATATAAATATAATTCTATATACGTAATGGTTAAAATTTTCCTTTACTCAAATAATTTTCAAAACAACATAAGTTTACTTTTACTAATAATAATATACGTCAAGCTTTATTCTTTATCTATTTTTGAACACTTCAGAAGAATTATTTTATTTAACTGAGAGTTTTTATTTTAGACCAATAACTTTTCAAACTTAAACTTTAAACGTATAGGTCCCGAATCCAAGCCCTGGTACGGTCAATGAAATTTTAGATGCTTCTCAACTCCAGTTAGGAGAATGAGTACCTTGGGACAGGCGTAGTTTATTAATTTGCTATTGTAGAAAGTGATGGAAACCTTATCTTTCATGAATACTGTGTGACGTAATATCATTCTGCTTCTTAACCCTGTCAATGGAATACTTATTACAATTCTTGAATCCATTCATAATTTCTTCCTTTCCCTTTTCCCTTTTTATTCTTGCCTTATTTTAACACTTTTTAAAAGATAAGATTACTTCTGAAACGGGGAAGTTTTAAGTAGTCTTCCCTTTGGATTTCCAAGGTCAGGTATGTTACATAATGTTGTCAAATTATGCTCTAATCATTGTTAAAAGTTAAATTCAGAATTTATTGGTAAGTATTTATTAAGTCTTCCTTTTCTCATGAACGCGGTATGTAAACTAAAAGAGTAAAATAAACATTTTTAAAAATCAATTCCTGCTTAGAAGAAGAATGACAATTTTTATTTAGTTATTTTTTATTAAATAATTACAATTGATTTTAATAAAGTAACATAACCTATGCGTTAAAACAGCTGTTCTATCCCATAACCATTAACATAAATCATCTGATTTATGAAATCATATGTTATCACTTATTTTAAGCCAAAGGAGACGAAATAACTATATTACACGCCTCGCCTCTATTGTGAAATGTTTATATCCATATAAAACTAAAATAATTTATTATTAAATTTAATTATTGAATTATTATGTGGAAATACTGTAACAAGTCAGTTGTCATCCCCGACAAGTTTGAAAAAATGTATTTTATCTTGAGTTAATGGATAAAAATTATATTATTAACGATTGATTATTAACGAAATAACCATGTTTACCCTTGCAGGGATTATTGTTTAAATAAATATGATTGATTTACCAGTCAGGTACAAATATTTATTCAATGAAGCAATATTTAGATATCGGCTACATTATCGTCATCAGGTATTGTTTTCCTTTGATTGTTTAAATAAATATGATTGATTTACCAGTCAGGTACAAATATTTATTCAATGAAGCAATATTTAGATATCGGCTACATTATCGTCATCAGGTATTGTTTTCCTTTGATTGTATAAATAAATACGTTTGATTTACCAGTCAGGTACAAATATTTATTCAATGAAGCAATATTTAGATATCGGCTACATTATCGTCATCAGGTATTGTTTCCCTTTGATTGTTTAAATAAATACGTTTGATTTACCAGTCAGGTACAAATATTTATTCAATGAAGCAATATTTAGATATCGGCTACATTATCGTCATCAGGTATTGTTTTCCTTTGATTGTTTAAATAAATACGTTTGATTTACCAGTCAGGTACAAATATTTATTCAATGAAGCAATATTTAGATATCGGCTACATTATCGTCATCAGGTATTGTTTTCCTTTGATTGTTTAAATAAATACGTTTGATTTACCAGTCAGGTACAAATATTTATTCAATGAAGCAATATTTAGATATCGGCTACATTATCGTCATCAGGTATTGTTTTCCTTTGATTGTTTAAATAAATACGTTTGATTTACCAGTCAGGTACAAATATTTATTCAATAAAGCAATATTTAGATATCGGCTACATTATCGTCATCAGCTATTGTTTTCCTTTGATTGTTTAAATAAATACGTTTGATTTACCAGTCAGGTACAAATATTTATTCAATGAAGCAATATTTAGACATCGGCTACATTATATTCATCCGGTATTGTTTTCCTTTGATTGTTTAAATAAATATGATTGATTTACCTGTCAGGTACAAATATTTATTCAATGAAGCAATATTTAGATATCGGCTATATTATCGTCATCAGGTATTGTTTTCCTTTGATTGTTTAAATAAATATGATTGATTTACCAGTCAGGTACAAATATTTAGTCAATGAAGCAATATTTAGATATCGGCTACATTATCGTCATCAGGTATTGTTTTCCTTTGATTGTTTAAATAAATACGTTTGATTTACCAGTCAGGTACAAATATTTATTCAATGAGGCAATATTTAGATATCGGCTACATTATCGTCATCAGACATTGTTTTCCTTTGACTGTTTAAATAAATATGATTGATTTACCAGTCAGGTACAAATATTTATTCAATGAGGCAATATTTAGATATCGGCTACATTATCGTCATCAGGTATTGTTTTCCTTTGATTGTTTAAATAAATACGTTTGATTTACCAATCAGGTACAAATATTTATTCAATGAAGCAATATTTTTATATCGGCTACATTATCGTCATCAGGTATTGTTTTCCTTTGATTGTTAAAATAAATACGTTTGATTTACCAGTCAGGTACAAATATTTATTCAATGAAACAATATTTAGATATCGGGTACATTATCGTCATCAGGTATTGTTTTCCTTTGATTGTTTAAATAAATACGTTTGATTTACCAGTCAGGTACAAATATTTATTCAATGAAGCAATATTTAAATATCGGCTACATTATCGTCATCAGGTATTGTTTTCCTTTGATTGTATAAAAAAATATGATTGATTTACCAGTCAGGTACAAATATTTATTCAATGAAGCAATATTTAGATATCGGCTACATTATCGTCATCAGGTATTGTTTTCCTTTGATTGTTTAAATAAATATGATTGATTTACCAGTCAGGTACAAATATTTATTCAATGAAACAATATTTAGATATCGGCTACATTATCGTCATCAGGTATTGTTTTCCTTTGATTGTTTAAATAAATATGATTGATTTACCAGTCAGGTACAAATATTTATTCAATGAAGCAATATTTAGATATCGGCTACATTATCGTCATCAGGTATTGTTTTCCTTTGATTGTTTAAATAAATACGTTTGATTTACCAGTCAGGTACAAATATTTATTCAATGAAGCAATATTTAGATATCGGCTACATTATCGTCATCAGGTATTGTTTTCCTTTGATTGTTTAAATAAATACGTTTGATTTACCAGACAGGTACAAATATTTATTCAATGAGGCAATATTTAGATATCGGTACAAATATTTATTCAATGAGGCAATATTTAGATCTCGGCTACATTATCGTCATCAGGTATTGATTTCCTTTGATTGTTTAAATAAATACGTTTGATTTACCAGTCAGGTACAAATATTTATTCAATGAAGCAATATTTAGATATCGGCTACATTATCGTCATCAGGTATTGTTTTCCTTTGATTGTTTAAATAAATACGTTTGATTTACCAGTCAGGTACAAATATTTATTCAATGAGGCAATATTTAGATATCGGCTACATTATCGTCATCAGGCATTGTTTTCCTTTGATTGTTTAAATAAATATGATTGATTTACCAGTCAGGTACAAATATTTATTCAATGAAGCAATATTTAGATATCGGCTACATTATCGTCATCAGGTATTGTTTTCCTTTGATTGTTTAAATAACTATGATTGATTTACCAGTCAGGTACAAATATTTATTCAATGAAGCAATATTTAGATATCGGCTACATTATCGTCATCAGGTATTGTTTTCCTTTGATTGTTTAAGTAAATACGTTTGATTTACCAGACAGGTACAAATATTTATTCAATGAGGCAATATTTAGATATCGGTACAAATATTTATTCAATGAGACAATATTTAGACCTCGGCTACATTATCGTCATCAGGTATTGTTTTCCTTTGATTGTTTAAATAAATACGTTTGATTTACCAGTCAGATACAAATATTTATTCAATGAAGCAATATTTAGATATCGGCTACATTATCGTCATCAGGTATTGTTTTCCTTTGATTGTTTAAATAAATACGTTTGATTTACCAGTCAGGTACAAATATTTATTCAATGAAGCAATATTTAGATATCGGCTACATTATCGTCATCAGGTATTGTTTTCCTTTGATTGTTTAAATAAATACGTTTGATTTACCAGTCAGGTACAAATATTTATTCTATGAAGCAATATTTAGATATCGGCTACATTATCGTCATCAGGTATTGTTTTCCTTTGATTGTTTAAATAAATACGTTTGATTTACCAGTCAGGTACAAATATTTATTCAATGAGGCAATATTTAGATATCGGCTACATTATCGTCATCAGGCATTGTTTTCCTTTGATTGTTTAAATAAATATGATTGATTTACCAGTCAGGTACAAATATTTATTCAATGAAGCAATATTTAGATATCGGCTACATTATCGTCATCAGGTATTGTTTTTCTTTGATTGTTTAAATAACTATGATTGATTTACCAGTCAGGTACAAATATTTATTCAATGAAGCAATATTTAGATATCGGCTACATTATCGTCATCAGGTATTGTTTTCCTTTGATTGTTTAAAAAAATATGATTGATTTACCGGTCAGGTACAAATATTTATTCAATGAAGCAATATTTAGATATCGGCTACATTATCGTCATCAGGTATTGTTTTCCTTTGATTGTTTAAATAAATATGATTGATTTACCAGTCAGGTACAAATATTTATTCAATGAAGCAATATTTAGATATCGGCTACATTATCGTCATCAGGTATTGTTTTCCTTTGATTGTTTAAATAAATATGATTGATTTACCAGTCAGGTACAAATATTTATTCAATGAAGCAATATTTAGATATCGGCTAAATTATCGTCATCAGGTATTGTTTTCCTTTGATTGTTTAAATAAATACGTTTGATTTACCAGTCAGGTACAAATATTTATTCAATGAAGCAATATTTAGATATCGGCTACATTATCGTCATCAGGTATTGTTTTCCTTTGATTGTTTAAGTAAATACGTTTGATTTACCAGTCAGGTACAAATATTTATTCAATGAAGCAATATTTAGATATCGGCTACATTATCGTCATCAGGTATTGTTTTCCTTTGATTGTTTAAATAAATACGTTTGATTTACCAGTCAGGTACAAATATTTATTCAATGAGGCAATATCTAGATATCGGCTACATTATCGTCATCAGGCATTGTTTTCCTTTGATTGTTTAAATAAATATGATTGATTTACCAGTCAGGTACAAATATTTATTCAATGAAGCAATATTTAGATATCGGCTACATTATCGTCATCAGGTATTGTTTTCCTTTGATTGTTTAAATAACTATGATTGATTTACCAGTCAGGTACAAATATTTATTCAATGAAGCAATATTTAGATATCGGCTACATTATCGTCATCAGGTATTGTTTTCCTTTGATTGTTTAAAAAAATATGATTGATTTACCAGTCAGGTACAAATATTTATTCAATGAAGCAATATTTAGATATCGGCTACATTATCGTCATCAGGTATTGTTTTCCTTTGATTGTTTAAATAAATATTATTGATTTACCAGTCAGGTACAAATATTTATTCAATGAAGCAATATTTAGATATCGGCTACATTATCGTCATCAGGTATTGTTTTCCTTTGATTGTTTAAATAAATACGTTTAATTTACCAGTCAGGTACAAATATTTATTCAATGAAGCAATATTTAGATATCGGCTACATTATCGTCATCAGGTATTGTTTTCCTTTGATTGTTTAAGTAAATACGTTTGATTTACCAGACAGGTACAAATATTTATTCAATGAGGCAATATTTAGATATCGGTACAAATATTTATTCAATGAGACAATATTTAGATCTCGGCTACATTATCGTCATCAGGTATTGTTTTCCTTTGATTGTTTAAATAAATACGTTTGATTTACCAGTCAGGTACAAATATTTATTCAATGAAACAATATTTAGATATCGGCTACATTATCGTCATCAGGTATTGTTTTCCTTTGATTGTTTAAATAAATACGTTTGATTTACAAGTCAGGTACAAATATTTATTCAATGAGGCAATATTTAGATCTCGGCTACATTATCGTCATCAGGTATTGTTTTCCTTTGATTGTTTAAATAAATACGTTTGATTTACCAGTCAAGTACAAATATTTATTCAATGAAGCAATATTTAGATATCGGCTACATTATCGTCATCAGGTATTGTTTTCCTTTGATTGTTTAAATAAATACGTTTGATTTTCCAGTCAGGTACAAATATTTATTCAATGAGGCAATATTTAGATATCGGCTACATTATCGTCATCAGGTATTGTTTTCCTTTGATTGTTTAAATAAATATGATTGATTTACCAGTCAGGTACAAATATTTATTCAATGAAGCAATATTTAGATATCGGCTACATTATCATCATCAGGTATTGTTTTCCTTTGATTGTTTAAATAAATACGTTTGATTTACCAGTCAGGTACAAATATTTATTCAATGAAGCAATATTTAGATATCGGCTACATTATCGTCATCAGGTATTGTTTTCCTTTGATTGTTTAAATAAATACGTTTGATTTACCAGTCAGGTACAAATATTTATTCAATGAAGCAATATTTAGATATCGGCTACATTATCGTCATCAGGTATTGTTTTCCTTTGATTGTTTAAATAAATACGTTTGATTTACCAGTCAGATACAAATATTTATTCAATGAGGCAATATTTAGATATCGGCTACATTATCGTCATCAGGCATTGTTTTCCTTTGATTGTTTAAATAAATATGATTGATTTACCAGTCAAGTACAAATATTTATTCAATGAAGCAATATTTAGATATCGGCTACATTATCGTCATCAGGTATTGTTTTCCTTTGATTGTTTAAATAACTATGATTGATTTACCAGTCAGGTACAAATATTTATTCAATGAAGCAATATTTAGATATCGGCTACATTATCGTCATCAGGTATTGTTTTCCTTTGATTGTTTAAAAAAATATGATTGATTTACCAGTCAGGTACAAATATTTATTCAATGAAGCAATATTTAGATATCGGCTACATTATCGTCATCAGGTATTGTTTTCCTTTGATTGTTTAAATAAATATGATTGATTTACCAGTCAGGTACAAATATTTATTCAATGAAGCAATATTTAGATATCGGCTACATTATCGTCATCAGGTATTGTTTTCCTTTGATTGTTTAAATAAATATGATTGATTTACCAGTCAGGTACAAATATTTATTCAATGAAGCAATATTTAGATATCGGCTAAATTATCGTCATCAGGTATTGTTTTCCTTTGATTGTTTAAATAAATACGTTTGATTTACCAGTCAGGTACAAATATTTATTCAATGAAGCAATATTTAGATATCGGCTACATTATCGTCATCAGGTATTGTTTTCCTTTGATTGTTTAAGTAAATACGTTTGATTTACCAGACAGGTACAAATATTTATTCAATGAGGCAAAATTTAGATATCGGTACAAATATTTATTCAATGAGGCAATATTTAGATCTCGGCTACATTATCGTCATCAGGTATTGTTTTCCTTTGATTGTTTAAGTAAATACGTTTGATTTACCAGTCAGGTACAAATATTTATTCAATGAAGCAATATTTAGATATCGGCTACATTATCGTCATCAGGTATTGTTTTCCTTTGATTGTTTAAATAAATACGTTTGATTTACCAGTCAGGTACAAATATTTATTCAATGAGGCAATATTTAGATATCGGCTACATTATCGTCATCAGGCATTGTTTTCCTTTGATTGTTTAAATAAATACGTTTGATTTACCAGTCAGGTACAAAAATTTATTCAATGAAGCAATATTTAGATATCGGCTACATAATCGTCATCAGGTATTGTTTTCCTTTGATTGTTTAAGTAAATACGTTTGATTTACCAGACATGTACAAATATTTATTCAATGAGGCAATATTAAGATATCGGTACAAATATTTATTCAATGAGGCAATATTTAGATCTCGGCTACATTATCGTCATCAGGTATTGTTTTCCTTTGATTGTTTAAATAAATACGTTTGATTTACCAGTCAGGTACAAATATTTATTCAATGAAGCAATATTTAGATATCGGCTACATTATCGTCATCAGGTATTGTTTTCCTTTGATTGTTTAAATAAATACGTTTGATTTACAAGTCAGGTACAAATATTTATTCAATGAGGCAATATTTAGATATCGGCTACATTATCGTCATCAGGTATTGTTTTCCTTTGATTGTTTAAATAAATATGATTGATTTACCAGTCAGGTACAAATATTTATTCAATGAAGGAATATTTAGATATCGGCTACATTATCGTCATCAGGTATTGTTTTCCTTTGATTGTTTAAATAAATACGTTTGATTTACCAGTCAGGTACAAATATTTATTCAATGAAGCAATATTTAGATATCGGCTACATTATCGTCATCAGGTATTGTTTTCCTTTGATTGTTTAAATAAATATGATTGATTTACCAGTCAGGTACAAATATTTATTCAATGAAGCAATATTTAGATATCGGCTAAATTATCGTCATCAGGTATTGTTTTCCTTTGATTGTTTAAATAAATACGTTTGATTTACCAGTCAGGTACAAATATTTATTCAATGAAGCAATATTTAGATATCGGCTACATTATCGTCATCAGGTATTGTTTTCCTTTGATTGTTTAAGTAAATACGTTTGATTTACCAGACAGGTACAAATATTTATTCAATGAAGCAAAATTTAGATATCGGTACAAATATTTATTCAATGAGGCAATATTTAGATCTCGGCTACATTATCGTCATCAGGTATTGTTTTCCTTTGATTGTTTAAATAAATACGTTTGATTTACCAGTCAGGTACAAATATTTATTCAATGAAGGAATATTTAGATATCGGCTACATTATCGTCATCAGGTATTGTTTTCCTTTGATTGTTTAAATAAATATGATTGATTTACCAGTCAGGTACAAATATTTATTCAATGAAGCAATATTTAGATATCGGCTACATTATCGTCATCAGGTATTGTTTTCCTTTGATTGTTTAAATAAATATGATTGATTTACCAGTCAGGTACAAATATTTATTCAATGAAGCAATATTTAGATATCGGCTAAATTATCGTCATCAGGTATTGTTTTCCTTTGATTGTTTAAATAAATACGTTGATTTACCAGTCAGGTACAAATATTTATTCAATGAAGCAATATTTAGATATCGGCTACATTATCGTCATCAGGTATTGTTTTCCTTTGATTGTTTAAGTAAATACGTTTGATTTACCAGACAGGTACAAATATTTATTCAATGAGGCAAAATTTAGATATCGGTACAAATATTTATTCAATGAGGCAATATTTAGATCTCGGCTACATTATCGTCATCAGGTATTGTTTTCCTTTGATTGTTTAAATAAATACGTTTGATTTACCAGTCAGGTACAAATATTTATTCAATGAAGCAATATTTAGATATCGGCTACATTATCGTCATCAGGTATTGTTTTCCTTTGATTGTTTAAATAAATACGTTTGATTTACCAGTCAGGTACAAATATTTATTCAATGAGGCAATATTTAGATATCGGCTACATTATCGTCATCAGGCATTGTTTTCCTTTGATTGTTTAAATAAATACGTTTGATTTACCAGTCAGGTACAAAAATTTATTCAATGAAGCAATATTTAGATATCGGCTACATAATCGTCATCAGGTATTGTTTTCCTTTGATTGTTTAAGTAAATACGTTTGATTTACCAGACAGGTACAAATATTTATTCAATGAGGCAATATTTAGATATCGGTACAAATATTTATTCAATGAGGCAATATTTAGATCTCGGCTACATTATCGTTATCAGGTATTGTTTTCCTTTGATTGTTTAAATAAATACGTTTGATTTACCAGTCAGGTACAAATATTTATTCAATGAAGCAATATTTAGATATCGGCTACATTATCGTCATCAGGTATTGTTTTCCTTTGATTGTTTAAATAAATACGTTTGATTTACAAGTCAGGTACAAATATTTATTCAATGAGGCAATATTTAGATATCGGCTACATTATCGTCATCAGGTATTGTTTTCCTTTGATTGTTTAAATAAATATGATTGATTTACCAGTCAGGTACAAATATTTATTCAATGAAGGAATATTTAGATATCGGCTACATTATCGTCATCAGGTATTGTTTTCCTTTGATTGTTTAAATAAATACGTTTGATTTACCAGTCAGGTACAAATATTTATTCAATGAAGCAATATTTAGCTATCGGCTACATTATCGTCATCAGGTATTGTTTTCCTTTGATTGTTTAAATAAATACGTTTGATTTACCAGTCAGGTACAAATATTTATTCAATGAAGCAATATTTAGATATCGGCTACATTATCGTCATCAGGTATTGTTTTCCTCTGATTGTTTAAATAAATACGTTTAATTTACCAGTCAGGTACAAATATTTATTCAATGAAGCAATATTTAGATATCGGCTACATTATCGTCATCAGGTATTGTTTTCCTTTGATTGTTTAAGTAAATACGTTTGATTTACCAGACAGGTACAAATATTTATTCAATGAGGCAATATTTAGATATCGGTACAAATATTTATTCAATGAGGCAATATTTAGATCTCGGCTACATTATCGTCATCAGGTATTGTTTTCCTTTGATTGTTTAAATAAATACGTTTGATTTACCAGTCAGGTACAAATATTTATTCAATGAAGCAATATTTAGATATCGGCTACATTATCGTCATCAGGTATTGTTTACTTTTGATTGTTTAAATAAATACGTTTGATTTACCAGTCAGGTACAAATATTTATTCAATGAGGCAATATTTAGATATCCGCTACATTATCGTCATCAGGCATTGTTTTCCTTTGATTGTTTACATAAATATGATTGATTTACCAGTCAGGTACAAATATTTATTCCATGAAGCAATATTTAGATATCGGCTACATTATCGTCATCAGGTATTGTTTTCCTTTGATTGTTTAAATAAATACGTTTGATTTACCAGTCAGGTACAAATATTTATTCAATGAAGCAATATTTAGATATCGGCTACATTATCGTCATCAGGTATTGTTTTCCTTTGATTGTTTAAATAAATACGTTTGATTTACCAGTCAGGTACAAATATTTATTCAATGAAGCAATATTTAGATATCGGCTACATTATCGTCATCAGGTATTGTTTTCCTTTGATTGTCTAAGTAAATACGTTTGATTTACCAGTCAGGTACAAATATTTATTCATTGATTCAATATTTAGATATCGGTACAAATATTTATTCAATGAGGCAATATTTAGATATCGGCTACATTATCGTCATCAGGTATTGTTTTCCTTTGATTGTTTAAATAAATACGTTTGATTTACCAGTCAGCTACAATTATTTATTCAATGAAGCAATATTTAGATATCGACTACATTATCGTCATCAGGTATTGTTTTCCTTTGATTCTTTAGATAAATACGTTTGATTTACCAGTCAGGAACAAATATTTATTCAATGAAGCAATATTTAGATATCGGCTACATTATCGTCATCAGGTATTGTTTTCCTTTGATTGTTTAAATAAATACGTTTGATTTACCAGTCAGGTACAAATATTTATTCAATGAGGCAATATTTAGATATCGGCTACATTATCGTCATCAGGCATTGTTTTCCTTTGATTGTTTAAATAAATACGTTTGATTTACCAGTCAGGTACAAAAATTTATTCAATGAAGCAATATTTAGATATCGGCTACATAATCGTCATCAGGTATTGTTTTCCTTTGATTGTTTAAGTAAATACGTTTGATTTACCAGACAGGTACAAATATTTATTCAATGAGGCAATATTTAGATATCGGTACAAATATTTATTCAATGAGGCAATATTTAGATCTCGGCTACATTATCGTCATCAGGTATTGTTTTCCTTTGATTGTTTAAATAAATACGTTTGATTTACCAGTCAGGTACAAATATTTATTCAATGAAGCAATATTTAGATATCGGCTACATTATCGTCATCAGGTATTGTTTTCCTTTGATTGTTTAAATAAATACGTTTGATTTACAAGTCAGGTACAAATATTTATTCAATGAGGCAATATTTAGATATCGGCTACATTATCGTCATCAGGTATTGTTTTCCTTTGATTGTTTAAATAAATATGATTGATTTACCAGTCAGGTACAAATATTTATTCAATGAAGGAATATTTAGATATCGGCTACATTATCGTCATCAGGTATTGTTTTCCTTTGATTGTTTAAATAAATACGTTTGAATTACCAGTCAGGTACAAATATTTATTCAATGAAGCAATATTTAGATATCGGCTACATTATCGTCATCAGGTATTGTTTTCCTATGATTGTTTAAATAAATACGTTTGATTTACCAGTCAGGTACAAATATTTATTCAATGAAGCAATATTTAGATATCGGCTACATTATCGTCATCAGGTATTGTTTTCCTCTGATTGTTTAAATAAATACGTTTAATTTACCAGTCAGGTACAAATATTTATTCAATGAAGCAATATTTAGATATCGGCTACATTATCGTCATCAGGTATTGATTTCCTTTGATTGTTTAAGTAAATACGTTTGATTTACCAGACAGGTACAAATATTTATTCAATGAGGCAATATTTAGATATCGGTACAAATATTTATTCAATGAGGCAATATTTAGATCTCGGCTACATTATCGTCATCAGGTATTGTTTTCCTTTGATTGTTTAAATAAATACGTTTGATTTACCAGTCAGGTACAAATATTTATTCAATGAAGCAATATTTAGATATCGGCTACATTATCGTCATCAGGTATTGTTTACCTTTGATTGTTTAAATAAATACGTTTGATTTACCAGTCAGGTACAAATATTTATTCAATGAGGCAATATTTAGATATCCGCTACATTATCGTCATCAGGCATTGTTTTCCTTTGATTGTTTACATAAATATGATTGATTTACCAGTCAGGTACAAATATTTATTCCATGAAGCAATATTTAGATATCGGCTACATTATCGTCATCAGGTATTGTTTTCCTTTGATTGTTTAAATAAATACGTTTGATTTACCAGTCAGGTACAAATATTTATTCAATGAAGCAATATTTAGATATCGGCTACATTATCGTCATCAGGTATTGTTTTCCTTTGATTTTTTAAATAAATACGTTTGATTTACCAGTCAGGTACAAATATTTATTCAATGAAGCAATATTTAGATATCGGCTACATTATCGTCATCAGGTATTGTTTTCCTTTGATTGTCTAAGTAAATACGTTTGATTTACCAGTCAGGTACAAATATTTATTCATTGATTCAATATTTAGATATCGGTACAAATATTTATTCAATGAGGCAATATTTAGATATCGGCTACATTATCGTCATCAGGTATTGTTTTCCTTTGATTGTTTAAATAAATACGTTTGATTTACCAGTCAGCTACAATTATTTATTCAATGAAGCAATATTTAGATATCGACTACATTATCGTCATCAGGTATTGTTTTCCTTTGATTCTTTAGATAAATACGTTTGATTTACCAGTCAGGAACAAATATTTATTCAATGAAGCAATATTTAGATATCGGCTGCATTATCGTCATCAGGTATTGTTTTCCTTTGATTGTTTAAATAAATACGTTTGATTTACCAGTCAGGTACAAATATTTATTCAATGAAGCAATATTTAGATATCGGCTACATTATCGTCATCAGGTATTGTTTTCCTTTGATTGTTTAAATAAATACGTTTGATTTACCAGTCAGGTACAAATATTTATTCAATGAGGCAATATTTAGATATCGGCTACATTATCGTCATCAGGCATTGTTTTCCTTTGATTGTTTAAATAAATATGATTGATTTACCAGTCAGGTACAAATATTTATTCAATGAAGCAATATTTAGATATCGGCTACATTATCGTCATCAGGTATTGTTTTCCTTTGATTGTTTAAATAACTATGATTGATTTACCAGTCAGGTACAAATATTTATTCAATGAAGCAATATTTAGATATCGGCTACATTATCGTCATCAGGTATTGTTTTCCTTTGTTTGTTTAAAAAAATATGATTGATTTACCAGTCAGGTACAAATATTTATTCAATGAAGCAATATTTAGATATCGGCTACATTATCGTCATCAGGTATTGTTTTCCTTTGATTGTTTAAATAAATATGATTGATTTACCAGTCAGGTACAAATATTTATTCAATGAAGCAATATTTAGATATCGGCTACATTATCGTCATCAGGTATTGTTTTCCTTTGATTGTTTAAATAAATATGATTGATTTACCAGTCAGGTACAAATATTTATTCAATGAAGCAATATTTAGATATCGGCTACATTATCGTCATCAGGTATTGTTTTCCTTTGATTGTTTAAGTAAATACGTTTGATTTACCAGACATTTACAAATATTTATTCAATGTGGCAAAATTTAGATATCGGTACAAATATTTATTCAATGAGGCAATATTTATATCTCGGCTACATTATCGTCATCAGGTATTGTTTTCCTTTGATTGTTTAAATAAATACGTTTGATTTATCAGTCAGGTACAAATATTTATTCAATGAAGCAATATTTAGATATCGGCTACATTATCGTCATCAGGTATTGTTTTCCTTTGATTGTTTAAATAAATACGTTTGATTTACCAGTCAGGTACAAATATTTATTCAATGAGGCAATATTTAGATATCGGCTACATTATCGTCATCAGGCATTGTTTTCCTTTGATTGTTTAAATAAATACGTTTGATTTACCAGTCAGGTACAAAAATTTATTCAATGAAGCAATATTTAGATATCGGCTACATTATCGTCATCAGGTATTGTTTTCCTTTGATTGTTTAAGTAAATACTTTAGATTTACCAGACAGGTACAAATATTTATTCAATGAGGCAATATTTAGATATCGGTACAAATATTTATTCAATGAGGCAATATTTAGATCTCGGCTACATTATCGTCATCAGGTATTGTTTTCCTTTGATTGTTTAAATAAATACGTTTGATTTACCAGTCAGGTACAAATATTTATTCAATGAAGCAATATTTAGATATCGGCTACATTATCGTCATCAGGTATTGTTTTCCTTTGATTGTTTAAATAAATACGTTTAATTTACCAGTCAGGTACAAATATTTATTCAATGAGGCAATATTTAGATATCGGCTACATTATCGTCATCAGGCATTGTTTTCCTTTGATTGTTTAAATAAATATGATTGATTTACCAGTCAGGTACAAATATTTATTCAATGAAGCAATATTTAGATATCGGCTACATTATCGTCATCAGGTATTGTTTTCCTTTGATTGTTTAAATAACTATGATTGATTTACCAGTCAGGTACAAATATTTATTCAATGAAGCAATATTATATATCGGCTACATTATCGTCATCAGGTATTGTTTTCCTTTGATTGTTTAAAAAAATATGATTGATTTACCAGTCAGGTACAAATATTTATTCAATGAAGCAATATTTAGATATCGGCTACATTATCGTCATCAGGTATTGTTTTCCTTTGATTGTTTAAATAAATATGATTGATTTACCAGTCAGCTACAATTATTTATTCAATGAAGCAATATTTAGATATCGGCTACATTATCGTCATCAGGTATTGTTTTCCTTTGATTGTTTAAATAAATATGATTGATTTACCAGTCAGGTACAAATATTTATTCAATGAAGCAATATTTAGATATCGGCTACATTATCGTCATCAGGTATTGTTTTCCTTTGATTGTTTAAATAAATACGTTTGATTTACCAGTCAGGTACAAATATTTATTCAATGAAGCAATATTTAGATATCGGCTACATTATCGTCATCAGGTATTGTTTTCCTTTGATTGTTTAAGTAAATACGTTTGATTTACCAGACAGGTACAAATATTTATTCAATGAGGCAATATTTAGATATCGGTACAAATATTTATTCAATGAGGCAATATTTAGATCTCGGCTACATTATCGTCATCAGGTATTGTTTTCCTTTGATTGTTTAAATAAATACGTTTGATTTACCAGTCAGGTACAAATATTTATTCAATGATTCAATATTTAGATATCGGTACAAATATTTATTCAATGAGGCAATATTTAGATATCGGCTACATTATCGTCATCAGGTATTGTTTTCCTTTGATTGTTTAAATAAATACGTTTGATTTACCAGTCAGGTACAAATATTTATTCAATGAAGCAATATTTACATATCGGCTACATTATCGTCATCAGGTATTGTTTACCTTTGATTGTTTAAATAAATACGTTTGATTTACCAGTCAGGTACAAATATTTATTCAATGATTCAATATTTAGATATCGGTACAAATATTTATTCAATGAGGCAATATTTAGATATCGGCTACATTATCGTCATCAGGTATTGTTTTCCTTTGATTGTTTAAATAAATACGTTTGATTTACCAGTCAGGTACAATTATTTATGCAATGAAGCAATATTTAGATATCGACTACATTATCGTCATCAGGTATTGTTTTCCTTTGATTCTTTAGAAAAATACGTTTGATTTACCAGTCAGGAACAAATATTTATTCAATGAAGCAATATTTAGATATCGGCTACATTATCGTCATCAGGTATTGTTTTCCTTTGATTGTTTAAATAAATACGTTTGATTTACCAGTCAGGTACAAATATTTATTCAATGAAGCAATATTTAGATATCGGCTACATTATCGTCATCAGGTATTGTTTTCCTTTGATTGTTTAAATAAATACGTTTGATTTACCAGTCAGGTACAAATATTTATTCAATGAAGCAATATTTAGATATCGGCTACATTATCGTCATCAGGTATTGTTTTCCTTTGATTGTTTAAATAAATACGTTTGATTTACCGGTCAGGTACAAATATTTATTCAATGAAGCAATATTTAGATATCGGCTACATTATCGTCATCAGGTATTGTTTTCCTTTGATTGTTTAAATAAATACGTTTGATTTACCAGTCAGGTACAAATATTTATTCAATGAAGCAATATTTACATATCGGCTACATTATCGTCATCAGGTATTGTTTACCTTTGATTGTTTAAATAAATACGTTTGATTTACCAGTCAGGTACAAATATTTATTCAATTAGGCAATATTTAGATATCCGCTACATTATCGTCATCAGGCATTGTTTTCCTTTGATTGTTTACATAAATATGATTGATTTACCAGTCAGGTACAAATATTCATTCCATGAAGCAATATTTAGATATCGGCTACATTATCGTCATCAGGTATTGTTTTCCTTTGATTGTTTAAATAAATACGTTTGATTTACCAGTCAGGTACAAATATTTATTCAATGAAGCAATATTTAGATATCGGCTACATTATCGTCATCAGGTATTGTTTTCCTTTGATTGTTTAAATAAATACGTTTGATTTACCAGTCAGGTACAAATATTTATTCAATGAAGCAATATTTAGATATCGGCTACATTATCGTCATCAGGTATTGTTTTCCTTTGATTGTCTAAGTAAATACGTTTGATTTACCAGTCAGGTACAAATATTTATTCAATGATTCAATATTTAGATATCGGTACAAATATTTATTCAATGAGGCAATATTTAGATATCGGCTACATTATCGTCATCAGGTATTGTTTTCCTTTGATTGTTTAAATAAATACGTTTGATTTACCAGTCAGGTACAATTATTTATGCAATGAAGCAATATTTAGATATCGACTACATTATCGTCATCAGGTATTGTTTTCCTTTGATTCTTTAGATAAATACGTTTGATTTACCAGTCAGGAACAAATATTTATTCAATGAAGCAATATTTAGATATCGGCTACATTATCGTCATCAGGTATTGTTTTCCTTTGATTGTTTAAATAAATACGTTTGATTTACCAGTCAGGTACAAATATTTATTCAATGAAGCAATATTTAGATATCGGCTACATTATCGTCATCAGGTATTGTTTTCCTTTGATTGTTTAAATAAATACGTTTGATTTACCAGTCAGGTACAAATATTTATTCAATGAAGCAATATTTAGATATCGGCTACATTATCGTCATCAGGTATTGTTTTCCTTTGATTGTTTAAGTAAATACGTTTGATTTACCAGACAGGTACAAATATTTATTCAATGAGGCAATATTTAGATATCGGTACAAATATTTATTCAATGAGGCAATATTTAGATCTCGGCTACATTATCGTCATCAGGTATTGTTTTCCTTTGATTGTTTAAATAAATACGATTGATTTACCAGTCAGGTACAAATATTTATTCAATGAAGCAATATTTACATATAGGCTACATTATCGTCATCAGGTATTGTTTACCTTTGATTGTTTAAATAAATACGTTTGATTTACCAGTCAGGTACAAATATTTATTCAATGAGGCAATATTTAGATATCCGCTACATTATCGTCATCAGGCATTGTTTTCCTTTGATTGTTTAAATAAATATGATTGATTTACCAGTCAGGTACAAATATTTATTCAATGAAGCAATATTTAGATATCGGCTACATTATCGTCATCAGGTATTGTTTTTCTTTGATTGTTTAAATAACTATGATTGATTTACCAGTCAGGTACAAATATTTATTCAATGAAGCAATATTTAGATATCGGCTACATTATCGTCATCAGGTATTGTTTTCCTTTGATTGTTTAAATAAATACGTTTGATTTACCAGTCAGGAACAAATATTTATTCAATGAAGCAATATTTAGATATCGGCTACATTATCGTCATCAGGTATTGTTTTCCTTTGATTGTTTAAATAAATACGTTTGATTTACCAGTCAGGTACAAATATTTATTCAATGAAGCAATATTTAGATATCGGCTACATTATATTCATCAGGTATTGTTTTCCTTTGATTGTTTAAATAAATACGTTTGATTTACCAGTCAGGTACAAATATTTATTCAATGGAGCAATATTTAGATATCGACTACATTATCGTTATCAGGTATTGTTTTCCTTTGATTGTTTAGATAAATACGTTTGATTTACCAGTCAGGTAAAAATATTTATTCTATGAAGCAATATTTAGATATCGGCTACATTATCGTCATCAGGTATTGTTTTCCTTTGATTGTTTAATTAAATACGTTTGATTTACCAGTCAGGTACAAATATTTATTCAATGAGGCAATATTTAGATATCGGCTACATTATCGTCATCAGGTATTGTTTTCCTTTGATTGTTTAAATAAATACGTTTAATTTACCAGTCAGGTACAAATATTTATTCAATGAAGCAATATTTAGATATCGGCTACATTATCGTCATCAGGTATTGTTTTCCTTTGATTGTTTAAATAAATACGTTTGATTTACCGGTCAGGTACAAATATTTATTCAATGAAGCAATATTTAGATATCGGCTACATTATCGTCATCAGGTATTGTTTTCCTTTGATTGTTTAAATAAATACGTTTGATTTACCAGTCAGGTACAAATATTTATTCAATGAAGCAATATTTAGATATCGGCTACATTATCGTCATCAGGTATTGTTTTTCTTTGATTGTTTAAATAAATACGTTTGATTTACCGGTCAGGTACAAATATTAATTCAATGAAGCAATATTTAGATATCGGCTACATTATCGTCATCAGGTATTGTTTTTCTTTGATTGTTTAAATAAATACGTTTGATTTACCAGTCAGGTACAAATATTTATTCAATGAAGCAATATTTAGATATCGGCTACATTATCGTCATCAGGTATTGTTTTCCTTTGATTGTTTAAATAAATACGTTTGATTTACCAGTCAGGTACAAATATTTATTCAATGAAGCAATATTTAGATATCGGCTACATTATCGTCATCAGGTATTGTTTTCCTTTGATTGTTTAAATAAATACGTTTAATTTACCAGTCAGGTACAAATATTTATTCAATAAGGCAATATTTAGATATCGGCTACATTATCGTCATCAGGCATTGTTTTCCTTTGATTGTTTAAATAAATATGATTGATTTACCAGTCAGGTACAAATATTTATTCAATGAAGCGATATTTAGATATCGGCTACATTATCGTTATCAGGTATTGTTTTCCTTTGATTGTTTAAATAAATACGTTTGATTTACCAGTCAGGTACAAATATTTATTCCATGAAGCAATATTTAGATATCGGCTACATTATCGTCATCAGGTATTGTTTTCCTTTGATTGTTTAAATAAATACGTTTGATTTACCAGTCAGGTACAAATATTTATTCAATGAAGCAATATTTAGATATCGGCTACATTATCGTCATCAGGTATTGTTTTCCTTTGATTGTTTAAATAAATACGTTTGATTTACCAGTCAGGTACAAATATTTATTCAATGAAGCAATATTTAGATATCGGCTACATTATCGTCATCAGGTATTGTTTTCCTTTGATTGTCTAAGTAAATACGTTTGATTTACCAGTCAGGTACAAATATTTATTCAATGATTCAATATTTAGATATCGGTACAAATATTTATTCAATGAGGCAATATTTAGATATCGGCTACATTATCGTCATCAGGTATTGTTTTCCTTTGATTGTTTAAAAAAATATGATTGATTTACCAGTCAGGTACAAATATTTATTCAATGAAGCAATATTTAGATATCGGCTACATTATCGTCATCAGGTATTGTTTTCCTTTGATTGTTTAAATAAATATGATTGATTTACCAGTCAGGTACAAATATTTATTCAATGAAGCAATATTTAGATATCGGCTACATTATCGTCATCAGGTATTGTTTTCCTTTGATTGTCTAAGTAAATACGTTTGATTTACCAGTCAGGTACAAATATTTATTCAATGATTCAATATTTAGATATCGGTACAAATATTTATTCAATGAGGCAATATTTAGATATCGGCTACATTATCGTCATCAGGTATTGTTTTCCTTTGATTGTTTAAATAAATACGTTTGATTTACCAGTCAGGTACAATTATTTATTCAATGAAGCAATATTTAGATATCGACTACATTATCGTCATCAGGTATTGTTTTCCTTTGATTCTTTAGATAAATACGTTTGATTTACCAGTCAGGAACAAATATTTATTCAATGAAGCAATATTTAGATATCGGCTACATTATCGTCATCAGGTATTGTTTTCCTTTGATTGTTTAAATAAATACGTTTGATTTACCAGTCAGGTACAAATATTTATTCAATGAAGCAATATTTAGATATCGGCTACATTATATTCATCAGGTATTGTTTTCCTTTGATTGTTTTAATAAATACGTTTGATTTACCAGTCAGGTACAAATATTTATTCAATGGAGCAATATTTAGATATCGACTACATTATCGTTATCAGGTATTGTTTTCCTTTGATTGTTTAGATAAATACGTTTCATTTACCAGTCAGGTACAAATATTTATTCAATGAAGCAATATTTAGATATCGGCTACATTATCGTTATCAGGTATTGTTTTCCTTTGATTCTTTAAATAAATACGTTTGATTTACCAGTCAGGTACAAATATTTATTCTATGAAGCAATATTTAGATATCGGCTACATTATCGTCATCAGGTATTGTTTTCCTTTGATTGTTTAAATAAATACGTTTGATTTACCAGTCAGGTACAAATATTTATTCAATGAGGCAATATTTAGATATCGGCTACATTATCGTCATCAGGTATTGTTTTCCTTTGATTGTTTAAATAAATACGTTTAATTTACCAGTCAGGTACAAATATTTATTCAATGAAGCAATATTTAGATATCGGCTACATTATCGTCATCAGGTATTGTTTTCCTTTGATTGTTTAAATAAATACGTTTGATTTACCGGTCAGGTACAAATATTTATTCAATGAAGCAATATTTAGATATCGGCTACATTATCGTCATCAGGTATTGTTTTCCTTTGATTGTTTAAATAAATACGTTTGATTTACCAGTCAGGAACAAATATTTATTCAATGAAGCAATATTTAGATATCGGCTACATTATCGTCATCAGGTATTGTTTTCCTTTGATTGTTTAAATAAATACGTTTGATTTACCGGTCAGGTACAAATATTTATTCAATGAAGCAATATTTAGATATCGGCTACATTATCGTCATCAGGTATTGTTTTTCTTTGATTGTTTAAATAAATACGTTTGATTTACCAGTCAGGTACAAATATTTATTCAATGAAGCAATATTTAGATATCGGCTACATTATCGTCATCAGGTATTGTTTTCCTTTGATTGTTTAAATAAATACGTTTGATTTACCAGTCAGGTACAAATATTTATTCAATGAAGCAATATTTAGATATCGGCTACATTATCGTCATCAGGTATTGTTTTCCTTTGATTGTTTAAATAAATATGATTGATATACCAGTCAGGTACAAATATTTATTCAATGAAGCAATATTTAGATATCGGCTACATTATCGTCATCAGGTATTGTTTTCCTTTGATTGTTTAAATAAATACGTTTGATTTACCAGTCAGGTACAAATATTTATTCAATGAAGCAATATTTAGATATCGGCTACATTATCGTCATCAGGTATTGTTTTCCTTTGATTGTTTAAATAAATACGTTTGATTTACCAGTCAGGTACAAATATTTATTCAATGAAGCAATATTTAGATATCGGCTACATTATCGTCATCAGGTATTGTTTTCCTTTGATTGTTTAAATAAATACGTTTGATTTACCAGTCAGGTACAAATATTTATTCAATGAAGCAATATTTAGATATCGGCTACATTATCGTCATCAGGTATTGTTTTCCTTTGATTGTTTAAATAAATACGTTTGATTTACCAGTCAGGTACAAATATTTATTCAATGAAGCAATATTTAGATATCGGCTACATTATCGTCATCAGGTATTGTTTTCCTTTGATTGTCTAAGTAAATACGTTTGATTTACCAGTCAGGTACAAATATTTATTCAATGATTCAATATTTAGATATCGGTACAAATATTTATTCAATGAGGCAATATTTAGATATCGGCTACATTATCGTCATCAGGTATTGTTTTCCTTTGATTGTTTAAAAAAATATGATTGATTTACCAGTCAGGTACAAATATTTATTCAATGAAGCAATATTTAGATATCGGCTACATTATCGTCATCAGGTATTGTTTTCCTTTGATTGTTTAAATAAATATGATTGATTTACCAGTCAGGTACAAATATTTATTCAATGAAGCAATATTTAGATATCGGCTACATTATCGTCATCAGTTATTGTTTTCCTTTGATTGTCTAAGTAAATACGTTTGATTTACCAGTCAGGTACAAATATTTATTCAATGATTCAATATTTAGATATCGGTACAAATATTTATTCAATGAGGCAATATTTAGATATCGGCTACATTATCGTCATCAGGTATTGTTTTCCTTTGATTGTTTAAATAAATACGTTTGATTTACCAGTCAGGTACAATTATTTATTCAATGAAGCAATATTTAGATATCGACTACATTATCGTCATCAGGTATTGTTTTCCTTTGATTCTTTAGATAAATACGTTTGATTTACCAGTCAGGAACAAATATTTATTCAATGAAGCAATATTTAGATATCGGCTACATTATCGTCATCAGGTATTGTTTTCCTTTGATTGTTTAAATAAATACGTTTGATTTACCAGTCAGGTACAAATATTTATTCAATGAAGCAATATTTAGATATCGGCTACATTATATTCATCAGGAATTGTTTTCCTTTGATTGTTTAAATAAATACGTTTGATTTACCAGTCAGGTACAAATATTTATTCAATGGAGCAATATTTAGATATCGACTACATTATCGTTATCAGGTATTGTTTTCCTTTGATTGTTTAGATAAATACGTTTCATTTACCAGTCAGGTACAAATATTTATTCAATGAAGCAATATTTAGATATCGGCTACATTATCGTTATCAGGTATTGTTTTCCTTTGATTCTTTAAATAAATACGTTTAATTTACCAGTCAGGTACAAATATTTATTCAATGAAGCAATATTTAGATATCGGCTACATTATCGTCATCAGGTATTGTTTTCCTTTGATTGTTTAAATAAATACGTTTGATTTACCGGTCAGGTACAAATATTTATTCAATGAAGCAATATTTAGATATCGGCTACATTATCGTCATCAGGTATTGTTTTCCTTTGATTGTTTAAATAAATACGTTTGATTTACCAGTCAGGTACAAATATTTATTCAATGAAGCAATATTTAGATATCGGCTACATTATCGTCATCAGGTATTGTTTTCCTTTGATTGTTTAAATAAATACGTTTGATTTACCGGTCAGGTACAAATATTTATTCAATGAAGCAATATTTAGATATCGGCTACATTATCGTCATCAGGTATTGTTTTTCTTTGATTGTTTAAATAAATACGTTTGATTTACCAGTCAGGTACAAATATTTATTCAATGAAGCAATATTTAGATATCGGCTACATTATCGTCATCAGGTATTGTTTTCCTTTGATTGTTTAAATAAATACGTTTGATTTACCAGTCAGGTACAAATATTTATTCAATGAAGCAATATTTAGATATCGGCTACATTATCGTCATCAGGTATTGTTTTCCTTTGATTGTTTAAATAAATATGATTGATATACCAGTCAGGTACAAATATTTATTCAATGAAGCAATATTTAGATATCGGCTACATTATCGTCATCAGGTATTGTTTTCCTTTGATTGTTTAAATAAATACGTTTGATTTACCAGTCAGGTACAAATATTTATTCAATGAAGCAATATTTAGATATCGGCTACATTATCGTCATCAGGTATTGTTTTCCTTTGATTGTTTAAATAAATACGTTTGATTTACCAGTCAGGTACAAATATTTATTCAATGAAGCAATATTTAGATATCGGCTACATTATCGTCATCAGGTATTGTTTTCCTTTGATTGTTTAAATAAATACGTTTAATTTACCAGTCAGGTACAAATATTTATTCAATGAAGCAATATTTAGATATCGGCTACATTATCGTCATCAGGTATTGTTTTCCTTTGATTGTTTAAATAACTATGATTGATTTACCAGTCAGGTACAAATATTTATTCAATGAAGCAATATTTAGATATCGGCTACATTATCGTTATCAGGTATTGTTTTCCTTTGATTGTTTAAATAAATACGTTTGATTTGCCAGTCAGGTACAAATATTTATTCCATGAAGCAATATTTAGATATCGGCTACATTATCGTCATCAGGTATTGTTTTCCTTTGATTGTTTAAATAAATACGTTTGATTTACCAGTCAGGTACAAATATTTATTCAATGAAGCAATATTTAGATATCGGCTACATTATCGTCATCAGGTATTGTTTTCCTTTGATTGTTTTAATAAATACGTTTGATTTACCAGTCAGGTACAAATATTTATTCAATGAAGCAATATTTAGATATCGGCTACATTATCGTCATCAGGTATTGTTTTCCTTTGATTGTCTAAATAAATACGTTTGATTTACCAGTCAGGTACAAATATTTATTCAATGATTCAATATTTAGATATCGGTACAAATATTTATTCAATGAGGCAATATTTAGATATCGGCTACATTATCGTCATCAGGTATTGTTTTCCTTTGATTGTTTAAAAAAATATGATTGATTTACCAGTCAGGTACAAATATTTATTCAATGAAGCAATATTTAGATATCGGCTACATTATCGTCATCAGGTATTGTTTTCCTTTGATTGTTTAAATAAATATGATTGATTTACCAGTCAGGTACAAATATTTATTCAATGAAGCAATATTTAGATATCGGCTACATTATCGTCATCAGGTATTGTTTTCCTTTGATTGTTTAAATAAATATGATTGATTTACCAGTCAGGTACAAATATTTATTCAATGAAGCAATATTTAGATATCGGCTACATTATCGTCATCAGGTATTGTTTTCCTTTGATTGTTTAAATAAATACGTTTGATTTACCAGTCAGGTACAAATATTTATTCAATGAAGCAATATTTAGATATCGGCTACATTATCGTCATCAGGTATTGTTTTCCTTTGATTGTTTAAGTAAATACGTTTGATTTACCAGACAGGTACAAATATTTATTCAATGAGGCAATATTTAGATCTCGGCTACATTATCGTCATCAGGTATTGTTTTCCTTTGATTGTTTAAATAATACGTTTGATTTACCAGTCAGGTACAAATATTTATTCAATGAAGCAATATTTAGATATCGGCTACATTATCGTCATCAGGTATTGTTTACCTTTGATTGTTTAAATAAATACGTTTGATTTACCAGTCAGGTACAAATATTTATTCAATGAGGCAATATTTAGATATCCGCTACATTATCGTCATCAGGCATTGTTTTCCTTTGATTGTTTACATAAATATGATTGATTTACCAGTCAGGTACAAATATTTATTCCATGAAGCAATATTTAGATATCGGCTACATTATCGTCATCAGGTATTGTTTTCCTTTGATTGTTTAAATAAATACGTTTGATTTACCAGTCAGGTACAAATATTTATTCAATGAAGCAATATTTAGATATCGGCTACATTATCGTCATCAGGTATTGTTTTCCTTTGATTGTTTAAATAAATAGGTTTGATTTACCAGTAAGGACAAATATTTATTCAATGAAGCAATATTTAGATATCGGCTACATTATCGTCATCAGGTATTGTTTTCCTTTGATGGTCTAAGTAAATACGTTTGATTTACCAGTCAGGTACAAATATTTATTCAATGATTCAATATTTAGATATCGGTACAAATATTTATTCAATGAGGCAATATTTAGATATCGGCTACATTATCGTCATCAGGTATTGTTTTCCTTTGATTGTTTTAATAAATACGTTTGATTTACCAGTCAGGTACAATTATTTATTCAATGAAGCAATATTTAGATATCGACTACATTATCGTCATCAGGTATTGTTTTCCTTTGATTCTTTAGATAAATACGTTTGATTTTCCAGTCAGGAACAAATATTTATTCAATGAAGCAATATTTAGATATCGGCTACATTATCGTCATCAGGTATTGTTTTCCTTTGATTGTTTAAATAAATACGTTTGATTTACCAGTCAGGTACAAATATTTATTCAATGAAGCAATATTTAGATATCGGCTACATTATATTCATCAGGTATTGTTTTCCTTTGATTGTTTAAATAAATACGTTTGATTTACCAGTCAGGTACAAATATTTATTCAATGGAGCAATATTTAGATATCGACTACATTATCGTTATCAGGTATTGTTTTCCTTTGATTGTTTAGATAAATACGTTTGATTTACCAGTCAGGTACAAATATTTATTCAATGAAGCAATATTTAGATATCGGCTACATTATCGTTATCAGGTATTGTTTTCCTTTGATTGTTTAAATAAATACGTTTGATTTACCAGTCAGGTACAAATATTTATTCTATGAAGCAATATTTAGATATCGGCTACATTATCGTCATCAGGTATTGTTTTCCTTTGATTGTTTAAATAAATACGTTTGATTTACCAGTCAGGTACAAATATTTATTCAATGAGGCAATATTTAGATATCGGCTACATTATCGTCATCAGGTATTGTTTTCCTTTGATTGTTTAAATAAATACGTTTAATTTACCAGTCAGGTACAAATATTTATTCAATGAAGCAATATTTAGATATCGGCTACATTATCGTCATCAGGTATTGTTTTCCTTTGATTGTTTAAATAAATACGTTTGATTTACCGGTCAGGTACAAATATTTATTCAATGAAGCAATATTTAGATATCGGCTACATTATCGTCATCAGGTATTGTTTTCCTTTGATTGTTTAAATAAATACGTTTGATTTACCAGTCAGGTACAACTATTTATTCAATGAAGCAATATTTAGTTATCGGCTACATTATCGTCATCAGGTATTGTTTTCCTTTGATTGTTCAAATAAATACGTTTGATTTACCGGTCAGGTACAAATATTTATTCAATGAAGCAATATTTAGATATCAGCTACATTATCGTCATCAGGTATTGTTTTTCTTTGATTGTTTAAATAAATACGTTTGATTTACCAGTCAGGTACAAATATTTATTCAATGAAGCAATATTTAGATATCGGCTACATTATCGTCATCAGGTATTGTTTTCCTTTGATTGTTTAAATAAATACGTTTGATTTACCAGTCAGGTACAAATATTTATTCAATGAAGCAATATTTAGATATCGGCTACATTATCGTCATCAGGTATTGTTTTCCTTTGATTGTTTAAATAAATATGATTGATTTACCAGTCAGGTACAAATATTTATTCAATGAAGCAATATTTAGATATCGGCTACATTATCGTCATCAGGTATTGTTTTCCTTTGATTGTTTAAATAAATACGTTTGATTTACCAGTCAGGTACAAATATTTATTCAATGAAGCAATATTTAGATATCGGCTACATTATCGTCATCAGGTATTGTTTTCCTTTGATTGTTTAAATAAATACGTTTGATTTACCAGTCAGGTACAAATATTTATTCAATGAAGCAATATTTAGATATCGGCTACATTATCGTCATCAGGTATTGTTTTCCTTTGATTGTTTAAATAAATACGTTTAATTTACCAGTCAGGTACAAATATTTATTCAATGAGGCAATATTTAGATATCGGCTACATTATCGTCATCAGGCATTGTTTTACTTTGATTGTTTAAATAAATATGATTGATTTACCAGTCAGGTACAAATATTTATTCAATGAAGCAATATTTAGATCTCGGCTACATTATCGTCATCAGGTATTGTTTTCCTTTGATTGTTTAAATAACTATGATTGATTTACCAGTCAGGTACAAATATTTATTCAATGAAGCAATATTTAGATATCGGCTACATTATCGTTATCAGGTATTGTTTTCCTTTGATTGTTTAAATAAATACGTTTGATTTACCAGTCAGGTACAAATATTTATTCCATGAAGCAATATTTAGATATCGGCTACATTATCGTCATCAGGTATTGTTTTCCTTTGATTGTTTAAATAAATACTTTTGATTTACCAGTCAGGTACAATTATTTATTCAATGAAGCAATATTTAGATATCGACTACATTATCGTCATCAGGTATTGTTTTCCTTTGATTCTTTAGATAAATACGTTTGATTTTCCAGTCAGGAACAAATATTTATTCAATGAAGCAATATTTAGATATCGGCTACATTATCGTCATCAGGTATTGTTTTCCTTTGATTGTTTACATAAATACGTTTGATTTACCAGTCAGGTACAAATATTTATTCAATGAAGCAATATTTAGATATCGGCTACATTATATTCATCAGGTATTGTTTTCCTTTGATTGTTTAAATAAATACGTTTGATTTACCAGTCAGGTACAAATATTTATTCAATGGAGCAATATTTAGATATCGACTACATTATCGTTATCAGGTATTGTTTTCCTTTGATTGTTTAGATAAATACGTTTGATTTACCAGTCAGGTACAAATATTTATTCAATGAAGCAATATTTAGATATCGGCTACATTATCGTTATCAGGTATTGTTTTCCTTTGATTGTTTAAATAAATACGTTTGATTTACCAGTCAGGTACAAATATTTATTCTATGAAGCAATATTTAGATATCGGCTACATTATCGTCATCAGGTATTGTTTTCCTTTGATTGTTTAAATAAATACGTTTGATTTACCAGTCAGGTACAAATATTTATTCAATGAGGCAATATTTAGATATCGGCTACATTATCGTCATCAGGTATTGTTTTCCTTTGATTGTTTAAATAAATACGTTTAATTTACCAGTCAGGTACAAATATTTATTCAATGAAGCAATATTTAGATATCGGCTACATTATCGTCATCAGGTATTGTTTTCCTTTGATTGTTTAAATAAATACGTTTGATTTACCGGTCAGGTACAAATATTTATTCAATGAAGCAATATTTAGATATCGGCTACATTATCGTCATCAGGTATTGTTTTCCTTTGATTGTTTAAATAAATACGTTTGATTTACCAGTCAGGTACAACTATTTATTCAATGAAGCAATATTTAGATATCGGCTACATTATCGTCATCAGGTATTGTTTTCCTTTGATTGTTTAAATAAATACGTTTGATTTACCGGTCAGGTACAAATATTTATTCAATGAAGCAATATTTAGATATCAGCTACATTATCGTCATCAGGTATTGTTTTTCTTTGATTGTTTAAATAAATACGTTTGATTTACCAGTCAGGTACAAATATTTATTCAATGAAGCAATATTTAGATATCGGCTACATTATCGTCATCAGGTATTGTTTTCCTTTGATTGTTTAAATAAATACGTTTGATTTACCAGTCAGGTACAAATATTTATTCAATGAAGCAATATTTAGATATCGGCTACATTATCGTCATCAGGTATTGTTTTCCTTTGATTGTTTAAATAAATATGATTGATTTACCAGTCAGGTACAAATATTTATTCAATGAAGCAATATTTAGATATCGGCTACATTATCGTCATCAGGTATTGTTTTCCTTTGATTGTTTAAATAAATACGTTTGATTTACCAGTCAGGTACAAATATTTATTCAATGAAGCAATATTTAGATATCGGCTACATTATCGTCATCAGGTATTGTTTTCCTTTGATTGTTTAAATAAATACGTTTAATTTACCAGTCAGGTACAAATATTTATTCAATGAGGCAATATTTAGATATCGGCTACATTATCGTCATCAGGCATTGTTTTACTTTGATTGTTTAAATAAATATGATTGATTTACCAGTCAGGTACAAATATTTATTCAATGAAGCAATATTTAGATATCGGCTACATTATCGTTATCAGGTATTGTTTTCCTTTGATTGTTTAAATAAATACGTTTGATTTACCAGTCAGGTACAAATATTTATTCCATGAAGCAATATTTAGATATCGGCTACATTATCGTCATCAGGTATTGTTTTCCTTTGATTGTTTAAATAAATACGTTTGATTTACCAGTCAGGTACAAATATTTATTCAATGAAGCAATATTTAGATATCGGCTACATTATCGTCATCAGGTATTGTTTTCCTTTGATTGTTTAAATAAATACGTTTGATTTACCAGTCAGGTACAAATATTTATTCAATGAAGCAATATTTAGATATCGGCTACATTATCGTCATCAGGTATTGTTTTCCTTTGATTGTCTAAGTAAATACGTTTGATTTACCAGTCAGGTACAAATATTTATTCAATGATTCAATATTTAGATATCGGTACAAATATTTATTCAATGAGGCAATATTTAGATATCGGCTACATTATCGTCATCAGGTATTGTTTTCCTTTGATTGTTTAAATAAATACGTTTGATTTACCAGTCAGGTACAAATATTTATTCAATGAAGCAATATTTAGATATCGGCTACATTATCGTCATCAGGTATTGTTTTCCTTTGATTGTTTAAATAAATACGTTTAATTTACCAGTCAGGTACAAATATTTATTCAATGAAGCAATATTTAGATATCGGCTACATTATCGTCATCAGGTATTGTTTTCCTTTGATTGTTTAAATAACTATGATTGATTTACCAGTCAGGTACAAATATTTATTCAATGAAGCAATATTTAGATATCGGCTACATTATCGTTATCAGGTATTGTTTTCCTTTGATTGTTTAAATAAATACGTTTGATTTGCCAGTCAGGTACAAATATTTATTCCATGAAGCAATATTTAGATATCGGCTACATTATCGTCATCAGGTATTGTTTTCCTTTGATTGTTTAAATAAATACGTTTGATTTACCAGTCAGGTACAAATATTTATTCAATGAAGCAATATTTAGATATCGGCTACATTATCGTCATCAGGTATTGTTTTCCTTTGATTGTTTTAATAAATACGTTTGATTTACCAGTCAGGTACAAATATTTATTCAATGAAGCAATATTTAGATATCGGCTACATTATCGTCATCAGGTATTGTTTTCCTTTGATTGTCTAAATAAATACGTTTGATTTACCAGTCAGGTACAAATATTTATTCAATGATTCAATATTTAGATATCGGTACAAATATTTATTCAATGAGGCAATATTTAGATATCGGCTACATTATCGTCATCAGGTATTGTTTTCCTTTGATTGTTTAAAAAAATATGATTGATTTACCAGTCAGGTACAAATATTTATTCAATGAAGCAATATTTAGATATCGGCTACATTATCGTCATCAGGTATTGTTTTCCTTTGATTGTTTAAATAAATATGATTGATTTACCAGTCAGGTACAAATATTTATTCAATGAAGCAATATTTAGATATCGGCTACATTATCGTCATCAGGTATTGTTTTCCTTTGATTGTTTAAATAAATATGATTGATTTACCAGTCAGGTACAAATATTTATTCAATGAAGCAATATTTAGATATCGGCTACATTATCGTCATCAGGTATTGTTTTCCTTTGATTGTTTAAATAAATACGTTTGATTTACCAGTCAGGTACAAATATTTATTCAATGAAGCAATATTTAGATATCGGCTACATTATCGTCATCAGGTATTGTTTTCCTTTGATTGTTTAAGTAAATACGTTTGATTTACCAGACAGGTACAAATATTTATTCAATGAGGCAATATTTAGATCTCGGCTACATTATCGTCATCAGGTATTGTTTTCCTTTGATTGTTTAAATAATACGTTTGATTTACCAGTCAGGTACAAATATTTATTCAATGAAGCAATATTTAGATATCGGCTACATTATCGTCATCAGGTATTGTTTACCTTTGATTGTTTAAATAAATACGTTTGATTTACCAGTCAGGTACAAATATTTATTCAATGAGGCAATATTTAGATATCCGCTACATTATCGTCATCAGGCATTGTTTTCCTTTGATTGTTTACATAAATATGATTGATTTACCAGTCAGGTACAAATATTTATTCCATGAAGCAATATTTAGATATCGGCTACATTATCGTCATCAGGTATTGTTTTCCTTTGATTGTTTAAATAAATACGTTTGATTTACCAGTCAGGTACAAATATTTATTCAATGAAGCAATATTTAGATATCGGCTACATTATCGTCATCAGGTATTGTTTTCCTTTGATTGTTTAAATAAATAGGTTTGATTTACCAGTAAGGACAAATATTTATTCAATGAAGCAATATTTAGATATCGGCTACATTATCGTCATCAGGTATTGTTTTCCTTTGATGGTCTAAGTAAATACGTTTGATTTACCAGTCAGGTACAAATATTTATTCAATGATTCAATATTTAGATATCGGTACAAATATTTATTCAATGAGGCAATATTTAGATATCGGCTACATTATCGTCATCAGGTATTGTTTTCCTTTGATTGTTTTAATAAATACGTTTGATTTACCAGTCAGGTACAATTATTTATTCAATGAAGCAATATTTAGATATCGACTACATTATCGTCATCAGGTATTGTTTTCCTTTGATTCTTTAGATAAATACGTTTGATTTTCCAGTCAGGAACAAATATTTATTCAATGAAGCAATATTTAGATATCGGCTACATTATCGTCATCAGGTATTGTTTTCCTTTGATTGTTTAAATAAATACGTTTGATTTACCAGTCAGGTACAAATATTTATTCAATGAAGCAATATTTAGATATCGGCTACATTATATTCATCAGGTATTGTTTTCCTTTGATTGTTTAAATAAATACGTTTGATTTACCAGTCAGGTACAAATATTTATTCAATGGAGCAATATTTAGATATCGACTACATTATCGTTATCAGGTATTGTTTTCCTTTGATTGTTTAGATAAATACGTTTGATTTACCAGTCAGGTACAAATATTTATTCAATGAAGCAATATTTAGATATCGGCTACATTATCGTTATCAGGTATTGTTTTCCTTTGATTGTTTAAATAAATACGTTTGATTTACCAGTCAGGTACAAATATTTATTCTATGAAGCAATATTTAGATATCGGCTACATTATCGTCATCAGGTATTGTTTTCCTTTGATTGTTTAAATAAATACGTTTGATTTACCAGTCAGGTACAAATATTTATTCAATGAGGCAATATTTAGATATCGGCTACATTATCGTCATCAGGTATTGTTTTCCTTTGATTGTTTAAATAAATACGTTTAATTTACCAGTCAGGTACAAATATTTATTCAATGAAGCAATATTTAGATATCGGCTACATTATCGTCATCAGGTATTGTTTTCCTTTGATTGTTTAAATAAATACGTTTGATTTACCGGTCAGGTACAAATATTTATTCAATGAAGCAATATTTAGATATCGGCTACATTATCGTCATCAGGTATTGTTTTCCTTTGATTGTTTAAATAAATACGTTTGATTTACCAGTCAGGTACAACTATTTATTCAATGAAGCAATATTTAGTTATCGGCTACATTATCGTCATCAGGTATTGTTTTCCTTTGATTGTTCAAATAAATACGTTTGATTTACCGGTCAGGTACAAATATTTATTCAATGAAGCAATATTTAGATATCAGCTACATTATCGTCATCAGGTATTGTTTTTCTTTGATTGTTTAAATAAATACGTTTGATTTACCAGTCAGGTACAAATATTTATTCAATGAAGCAATATTTAGATATCGGCTACATTATCGTCATCAGGTATTGTTTTCCTTTGATTGTTTAAATAAATACGTTTGATTTACCAGTCAGGTACAAATATTTATTCAATGAAGCAATATTTAGATATCGGCTACATTATCGTCATCAGGTATTGTTTTCCTTTGATTGTTTAAATAAATATGATTGATTTACCAGTCAGGTACAAATATTTATTCAATGAAGCAATATTTAGATATCGGCTACATTATCGTCATCAGGTATTGTTTTCCTTTGATTGTTTAAATAAATACGTTTGATTTACCAGTCAGGTACAAATATTTATTCAATGAAGCAATATTTAGATATCGGCTACATTATCGTCATCAGGTATTGTTTTCCTTTGATTGTTTAAATAAATACGTTTGATTTACCAGTCAGGTACAAATATTTATTCAATGAAGCAATATTTAGATATCGGCTACATTATCGTCATCAGGTATTGTTTTCCTTTGATTGTTTAAATAAATACGTTTAATTTACCAGTCAGGTACAAATATTTATTCAATGAGGCAATATTTAGATATCGGCTACATTATCGTCATCAGGCATTGTTTTACTTTGATTGTTTAAATAAATATGATTGATTTACCAGTCAGGTACAAATATTTATTCAATGAAGCAATATTTAGATCTCGGCTACATTATCGTCATCAGGTATTGTTTTCCTTTGATTGTTTAAATAACTATGATTGATTTACCAGTCAGGTACAAATATTTATTCAATGAAGCAATATTTAGATATCGGCTACATTATCGTTATCAGGTATTGTTTTCCTTTGATTGTTTAAATAAATACGTTTGATTTACCAGTCAGGTACAAATATTTATTCCATGAAGCAATATTTAGATATCGGCTACATTATCGTCATCAGGTATTGTTTTCCTTTGATTGTTTAAATAAATACTTTTGATTTACCAGTCAGGTACAATTATTTATTCAATGAAGCAATATTTAGATATCGACTACATTATCGTCATCAGGTATTGTTTTCCTTTGATTCTTTAGATAAATACGTTTGATTTTCCAGTCAGGAACAAATATTTATTCAATGAAGCAATATTTAGATATCGGCTACATTATCGTCATCAGGTATTGTTTTCCTTTGATTGTTTACATAAATACGTTTGATTTACCAGTCAGGTACAAATATTTATTCAATGAAGCAATATTTAGATATCGGCTACATTATATTCATCAGGTATTGTTTTCCTTTGATTGTTTAAATAAATACGTTTGATTTACCAGTCAGGTACAAATATTTATTCAATGGAGCAATATTTAGATATCGACTACATTATCGTTATCAGGTATTGTTTTCCTTTGATTGTTTAGATAAATACGTTTGATTTACCAGTCAGGTACAAATATTTATTCAATGAAGCAATATTTAGATATCGGCTACATTATCGTTATCAGGTATTGTTTTCCTTTGATTGTTTAAATAAATACGTTTGATTTACCAGTCAGGTACAAATATTTATTCTATGAAGCAATATTTAGATATCGGCTACATTATCGTCATCAGGTATTGTTTTCCTTTGATTGTTTAAATAAATACGTTTGATTTACCAGTCAGGTACAAATATTTATTCAATGAGGCAATATTTAGATATCGGCTACATTATCGTCATCAGGTATTGTTTTCCTTTGATTGTTTAAATAAATACGTTTAATTTACCAGTCAGGTACAAATATTTATTCAATGAAGCAATATTTAGATATCGGCTACATTATCGTCATCAGGTATTGTTTTCCTTTGATTGTTTAAATAAATACGTTTGATTTACCGGTCAGGTACAAATATTTATTCAATGAAGCAATATTTAGATATCGGCTACATTATCGTCATCAGGTATTGTTTTCCTTTGATTGTTTAAATAAATACGTTTGATTTACCAGTCAGGTACAACTATTTATTCAATGAAGCAATATTTAGATATCGGCTACATTATCGTCATCAGGTATTGTTTTCCTTTGATTGTTTAAATAAATACGTTTGATTTACCGGTCAGGTACAAATATTTATTCAATGAAGCAATATTTAGATATCAGCTACATTATCGTCATCAGGTATTGTTTTTCTTTGATTGTTTAAATAAATACGTTTGATTTACCAGTCAGGTACAAATATTTATTCAATGAAGCAATATTTAGATATCGGCTACATTATCGTCATCAGGTATTGTTTTCCTTTGATTGTTTAAATAAATACGTTTGATTTACCAGTCAGGTACAAATATTTATTCAATGAAGCAATATTTAGATATCGGCTACATTATCGTCATCAGGTATTGTTTTCCTTTGATTGTTTAAATAAATATGATTGATTTACCAGTCAGGTACAAATATTTATTCAATGAAGCAATATTTAGATATCGGCTACATTATCGTCATCAGGTATTGTTTTCCTTTGATTGTTTAAATAAATACGTTTGATTTACCAGTCAGGTACAAATATTTATTCAATGAAGCAATATTTAGATATCGGCTACATTATCGTCATCAGGTATTGTTTTCCTTTGATTGTTTAAATAAATACGTTTAATTTACCAGTCAGGTACAAATATTTATTCAATGAGGCAATATTTAGATATCGGCTACATTATCGTCATCAGGCATTGTTTTACTTTGATTGTTTAAATAAATATGATTGATTTACCAGTCAGGTACAAATATTTATTCAATGAAGCAATATTTAGATATCGGCTACATTATCGTTATCAGGTATTGTTTTCCTTTGATTGTTTAAATAAATACGTTTGATTTACCAGTCAGGTACAAATATTTATTCCATGAAGCAATATTTAGATATCGGCTACATTATCGTCATCAGGTATTGTTTTCCTTTGATTGTTTAAATAAATACGTTTGATTTACCAGTCAGGTACAAATATTTATTCAATGAAGCAATATTTAGATATCGGCTACATTATCGTCATCAGGTATTGTTTTCCTTTGATTGTTTAAATAAATACGTTTGATTTACCAGTCAGGTACAAATATTTATTCAATGAAGCAATATTTAGATATCGGCTACATTATCGTCATCAGGTATTGTTTTCCTTTGATTGTCTAAGTAAATACGTTTGATTTACCAGTCAGGTACAAATATTTATTCAATGATTCAATATTTAGATATCGGTACAAATATTTATTCAATGAGGCAATATTTAGATATCGGCTACATTATCGTCATCAGGTATTGTTTTCCTTTGATTGTTTAAAAAAATATGATTGATTTACCAGTCAGGTACAAATATTTATTCAATGAAGCAATATTTAGATATCGGCTACATTATCGTCATCAGGTATTGTTTTCCTTTGATTGTTTAAATAAATATGATTGATTTACCAGTCAGGTACAAATATTTATTCAATGAAGCAATATTTAGATATCGGCTACATTATCGTCATCAGGTATTGTTTTCCTTTGATTGTTTAAATAAATATGATTGATTTACCAGTCAGGTACAAATATTTATTCAATGAAGCAATATTTAGATATCGGCTACATTATCGTCATCAGGTATTGTTTTCCTTTGATTGTTTAAATAAATACGTTTGATTTACCAGTCAGGTACAAATATTTATTCAATGAAGCAATATTTAGATATCGGCTACATTATCGTCATCAGGTATTGTTTTCCTTTGATTGTTTAAGTAAATACGTTTGATTTACCAGACAGGTACAAATATTTATTCAATGAGGCAATATTTAGATATCGGTACAAATATTTATTCAATGAGGCAATATTTAGATCTCGGCTACATTATCGTCATCAGGTATTGTTTTCCTTTGATTGTTTAAATAAATACGTTTGATTTACCAGTCAGGTACAAATATTTATTCAATGAAGCAATATTTAGACATCGGCTACTTTATCGTCATCAGGTATTGTTTACCTTTGATTGTTTAAATAAATACGTTTGATTTACCAGTCAGGTACAAATATTTATTCAATGAGGCAATATTTAGATATCCGCTACATTATCGTCATCAGGCATTGTTTTCCTTTGATTGTTTAAATAAATACGTTTGATTTAAGAGTCAGGTACAATTATTTATTCAATGAAGCAATATTTAGATATCGGCTACATTATCGTCATCAGGTATTGTTTTCCTTTGATTGTTTAAATAAATAGGTTTGATTTACCAGTCAGGTACAAATATTTATTCAATGAAGCAATATTTAGATATCGGCTACATTATCGTCATCAGGTATTGTTTTCCTTTGATTGTCTAAGTAAATACGTTTGATTTACCAGTCAGGTACAAATATTTATTCAATGATTCAATATTTAGATATCGGTACAAATATTTATTCAATGAGGCAATATTTAGATATCGGCTACATTATCGTCATCAGGTATTGTTTTCCTTTGATTCTTTAGATAAATACGTTTGATTTTCCAGTCAGGAACAAATATTTATTCAATGAAGCAATATTTAGATATCGGCTACATTATCGTCATCAGGTATTGTTTTCCTTTGATTGTTTAAATAAATACGTTTGATTTACCAGTCAGGTACAAATATTTATTCAATGAAGCAATATTTAGATATCGGCTACATTATATTCATCAGGTATTGTTTTCCTTTGATTGTTTAAATAAATACGTTTGATTTACCAGTCAGGTACAAATATTTATTCAATGGAGCAATATTTAGATATCGACTACATTATCGTTATCAGGTATTGTTTTCCTTTGATTGTTTAGATAAATACGTTTGATTTACCAGTCAGGTACAAATATTTATTCAATGAAGCAATATTTAGATATCGGCTACATTATCGTTATCAGGTATTGTTTTCCTTTGATTGTTTAAATAAATACGTTTGATTTACCAGTCAGGTACAAATATTTATTCTATGAAGCAATATTTAGATATCGGCTACATTATCGTCATCAGGTATTGTTTTCCTTTGATTGTTTAAATAAATACGTTTGATTTACCAGTCAGGTACAAATATTTATTCAATGAGGCAATATTTAGATATCGGCTACATTATCGTCATCAGGTATTGTTTTCCTTTGATTGTTTAAATAAATACGTTTAATTTACCAGTCAGGTACAAATATTTATTCAATGAAGCAATATTTAGATATCGGCTACATTATCGTCATCAGGTATTGTTTTCCTTTGATTGTTTAAATAAATACGTTTGATTTACCGGTCAGGTGCAAATATTTATTCAATGAAGCAATATTTAGATATCGGCTACATTATCGTCATCAGGTATTGTTTTCCTTTGATTGTTTAAATAAATACGTTTGATTTACCAGTCAGGTACAAATATTTATTCAATGAAGCAATATTTAGATATCGGCTACATTATATTCATCAGGTATTGTTTTCCTTTGATTGTTTAAATAAATACGTTTGATTTACCAGTCAGGTACAAATATTTATTCAATGGAGCAATATTTAGATATCGACTACATTATCGTTATCAGGTATTGTTTTCCTTTGATTGTTTAGATAAATACGTTTGATTTACCAGTCAGGTACAAATATTTATTCAATGAAGCAATATTTAGATATCGGCTACATTATCGTTATCAGGTATTGTTTTCCTTTGATTGTTTAAATAAATACGTTTGATTTACCAGTCAGGTACAAATATTTATTCTATGAAGCAATATTTAGATATCGGCTACATTATCGTCATCAGGTATTGTTTTCCTTTGATTGTTTAAATAAATACGTTTGATTTACCAGTCAGGTACAAATATTTATTCAATGAGGCAATATTTAGATATCGGCTACATTATCGTCATCAGGTATTGTTTTCCTTTGATTGTTTAAATAAATACGTTTAATTTACCAGTCAGGTACAAATATTTATTCAATGAAGCAATATTTAGATATCGGCTACATTATCGTCATCAGGTATTGTTTTCCTTTGATTGTTTAAATAAATACGTTTGATTTACCGGTCAGGTGCAAATATTTATTCAATGAAGCAATATTTAGATATCGGCTACATTATCGTCATCAGGTATTGTTTTCCTTTGATTGTTTAAATAAATACGTTTGATTTACCAGTCAGGTACAACTATTTATTCAATGAAGCAATATTTAGATATCGGCTACATTATCGTCATCAGGTATTGTTTTCCTTTGATTGTTTAAATAAATACGTTTGATTTACCGGTCAGGTACAAATATTTATTCAATGAAGCAATATTTAGATATCGGCTACATTATCGTCATCAGGTATTGTTTTTCTTTGATTGTTTAAATAAATACGTTTGATTTACCAGTCAGGTACAAATATTTATTCTATGAAGCAATATTTAGATATCGGCTACATTATCGTCATCAGGTATTGTTTTCCTTTGATTGTTTAAATAAATACGTTTGATTTACCAGTCAGGTACAAATATTTATTCAATGAAGCAATATTTAGATATCGGCTACATTATCGTTATCAGGTATTGTTTTCCTTTGATTGTTTAAATAAATACATTTGATTTACCAGTCAGGTACAAATATTTATTCAATGAGGCAATATTTAGATATCGGCTACATTATCGTCATCAGGTATTGTTTTCCTCTGATTGTTTAAATAAATATGATTGATTTACCAGTCAGGTACAAATATTGATTCAATGAAGCAATATTTAGATATCGGCTACATTATCGTCATCAGGTATTGTTTTCCTTTGATTGTTTAAATAAATACGTTTGATTTACCAGTCAGGTACAAATATTTATTCAATGGAGCAATATTTAGATATCGACTACATTATCGTCATCAGGTATTGTTTTCCTTTGATTGTTTAGATAAATACGTTTGATTTACCAGTCAGGTACAAATATTTATTCAATGAAGCAATATTTAGATATCGGCTACATTATCGTTATCAGGTATTGTTTTCCTTTGATTGTTTAAATAAATACGTTTGATTTACCAGTCAGGTACAAATATTTATTCTATGAAGCAATATTTAGATATCGGCTACATTATCGTCATCAGGTATTGTTTTCCTTTGATTGTTTAAATAAATACGTTTGATTTACCAGTCAGGTACAAATATTTATTCAATGAGGCAATATTTAGATATCGGCTACATTATCGTCATCAGGTATTGTTTTCCTTTGATTGTTTAAATAAATACGTTTAATTTACCAGTCAGGTACAAATATTTATTCAATGAAGCAATATTTAGATATCGGCTACATTATCGTCATCAGGTATTGTTTTCCTTTGATTGTTTAAATAAATACGTTTGATTTACCGGTGATGTACAAATATTTATTCAATGAAGCAATATTTAGATATCGGCTACATTATCGTCATCAGGTATTGTTTTCCTTTGATTGTCTAAGTAAATACGTTTGATTTACCAGTCAGGTACAAATATTTATTCAATGAAGCAATATTTAGATATCGGCTACATTATATTCATCAGGTATTGTTTTCCTTTGATTGTTTAAATAAATACGTTTGATTTACCAGTCAGGTACAAATATTTATTCAATGGAGCAATATTTAGATATCGACTACATTATCGTTATCAGGTATTGTTTTCCTTTGATTGTTTAGATAAATACGTTTGATTTACCAGTCAGGTACAAATATTTATTCAATGAAGCAATATTTAGATATCGGCTACATTATCGTTATCAGGTATTGTTTTCCTTTGATTGTTTAAATAAATACGTTTGATTTACCAGTCAGGTACAAATATTTATTCTATGAAGCAATATTTAGATATCGGCTACATTATCGTCATCAGGTATTGTTTTCCTTTGATTGTTTAAATAAATACGTTTGATTTACCGGTCAGGTACAAATATTTATTCAATGAAGCAATATTTAGATATCGGCTACATTATCGTCATCAGGTATTGTTTTTCTTTGATTGTTTAAATAAATACGTTTGATTTACCAGTCAGGTACAAATTTTTATTCAATGAAGCAATATTTAGATATCGGCTACATTATCGTCATTAGGTATTGTTTTCCTTTGATTGTTTAAATAAATACGTTTGATTTACCAGTCAGGTACAAATATTTATTCAATGAAGCAATATTTAGATATCGGCTACATTATCGTTATCAGGTATTGTTTTCCTTTGATTGTTTAAATAAATACATTTGATTTACCAGTCAGGTACAAATATTTATTCAATGAGGCAATATTTAGATATCGGCTACATTATCGTCATCAGGTATTGTTTTCCTCTGATTGTTTAAATAAATATGATTGATTTACCAGTCAGGTACAAATATTTATTCAATGAAGCAATATTTAGATATCGGCTACATTATCGTCATCAGGTATTGTTTTCCTTTGATTGTTTAAATAAATACGTTTGATTTACCAGTCAGGTACAAATATTTATTCAATGGAGCAATATTTAGATATCGACTACATTATCGTCATCAGGTATTGTTTTCCTTTGATTGTTTAGATAAATACGTTTGATTTACCAGTCAGGTACAAATATTTATTCAATTAAGCAATATTTAGATATCGGCTACATTATCGTTATCAGGTATTGTTTTCCTTTGATTGTTTAAATAAATACGTTTGATTTACCAGTCAGGTACAAATATTTATTCTATGAAGCAATATTTAGATATCGGCTACATTATCGTCATCAGGTATTGTTTTCCTTTGATTGTTTAAATAAATACGTTTGATTTACCGGTGAGGTACAAATATTTATTCAATGAAGCAATATTTAGATATCGGCTACATTATCGTCATCAGGTATTGTTTTCCTTTGATTGTCTAAGTAAATACGTTTGATTTACCAGTCAGGTACAAATATTTATTCAATGAAGCAATATTTAGATATCGGCTACATTATCGTCATCAGGTATTGTTTTCCTTTGATTGTCTAAGTAAATACGTTTGATTTACCAGTCAGGTACAAATATTTATTCAATGAAGCAATATTTAGATATCGGCTACATTATATTCATCAGGTATTGTTTTCCTTTGATTGTTTAAATAAATACGTTTGATTTACCAGTCAGGTACAAATATTTATTCAATGGAGCAATATTTAGATATCGACTACATTATCGTTATCAGGTATTGTTTTCCTTTGATTGTTTAGATAAATACGTTTGATTTACCAGTCAGGTACAAATATTTATTCAATGAAGCAATATTTAGATATCGGCTACATTATCGTTATCAGGTATTGTTTTCCTTTGATTGTTTAAATAAATACGTTTGATTTACCAGTCAGGTACAAATATTTATTCTATGAAGCAATATTTAGATATCGGCTACATTATCGTCATCAGGTATTGTTTTCCTTTGATTGTTTAAATAAATACGTTTGATTTACCAGTCAGGTACAAATATTTATTCAATGAGGCAATATTTAGATATCGGCTACATTATCGTCATCAGGTATTGTTTTCCTTTGATTGTTTAAATAAATACGTTTAATTTACCAGTCAGGTACAAATATTTATTCAATGAAGCAATATTTAGATATCGGCTACATTATCGTCATCAGGTATTGTTTTCCTTTGATTGTTTAAATAAATACGTTTGATTTACCGGTCAGGTACAAATATTTATTCAATGAAGCAATATTTAGATATCGGCTACATTATCGTCATCAGGTATTGTTTTCCTTTGATTGTTTAAATAAATACGTTTGATTTACCAGTCAGGTACAACTATTTATTCAATGAAGCAATATTTAGATATCGGCTACATTATCGTCATCAGGTATTGTTTTCCTTTGATTGTTTAAATAAATACGTTTGATTTACCGGTCAGGTACAAATATTTATTCAATGAAGCAATATTTAGATATCGGCTACATTATCGTCATCAGGTATTGTTTTTCTTTGATTGTTTAAATAAATACGTTTGATTTACCAGTCAGGTACAAATATTTATTCAATGAAGCAATATTTAGATATCGGCTACATTATCGTCATCAGGTATTGTTTTCCTTTGATTGTTTAAATAAATACGTTTGATTTACCAGTCAGGTACAAATATTTATTCAATGAAGCAATATTTAGATATCGGCTACATTATCGTTATCAGGTATTGTTTTCCTTTGATTGTTTAAATAAATACATTTGATTTACCAGTCAGGTACAAATATTTATTCAATGAGGCAATATTTAGATATCGGCTACATTATCGTCATCAGGTATTGTTTTCCTCTGATTGTTTAAATAAATATGATTGATTTACCAGTCAGGTACAAATATTTATTCAATGAAGCAATATTTAGATATCGGCTACATTATCGTCATCAGGTATTGTTTTCCTTTGATTGTTTAAATAAATACGTTTGATTTACCAGTCAGGTACAAATATTTATTCAATGGAGCAATATTTAGATATCGACTACATTATCGTCATCAGGTATTGTTTTCCTTTGATTGTTTAGATAAATACGTTTGATTTACCAGTCAGGTACAAATATTTATTCAATTAAGCAATATTTAGATATCGGCTACATTATCGTTATCAGGTATTGTTTTCCTTTGATTGTTTAAATAAATACGTTTGATTTACCAGTCAGGTACAAATATTTATTCTATGAAGCAATATTTAGATATCGGCTACATTATCGTCATCAGGTATTGTTTTCCTTTGATTGTTTAAATAAATACGTTTGATTTACCGGTGAGGTACAAATATTTATTCAATGAAGCAATATTTAGATATCGGCTACATTATCGTCATCAGGTATTGTTTTCCTTTGATTGTCTAAGTAAATACGTTTGATTTACCAGTCAGGTACAAATATTTATTCAATGAAGCAATATTTAGATATCGGCTACATTATCGTCATCAGGTATTGTTTTCCTTTGATTGTTTAAATAAATACGTTTGATTTACCAGTCAGGTACAAATATTTATTCAATGAAGCAATATTTAGATATCGGCTACATTATCGTTATCAGGTATTGTTTTCCTTTGATTGTTTAAATAAATACATTTGATTTACCAGTCAGGTACAAATATTTATTCAATGAGGCAATATTTAGATATCGGCTACATTATCGTCATCAGGTATTGTTTTCCTCTGATTGTTTAAATAAATATGATTGATTTACCAGTCAGGTACAAATATTTATTCAATGAAGCAATATTTAGATATCGGCTACATTATCGTCATCAGGTATTGTTATCCTTTAATTGTTTAAATAAATATGATTGATTTACCAGTCAGGTACAAATATTTATTCAATGAAGCAATATTTAGATATCGGCTACATTATCGTCATCAGGTATTGTTTTCCTTTGATTGTTTAAATAAATACGTTTGATTTACCAGTCAGGTACAAATATTTATTCAATGAAGCAATATTTAGATATCGGCTACATTATCGTCATCAGGTATTGTTTTCCTTTGATTGTTTAAGTAAATACGTTTGATTTACCAGACAGGTACAAATATATATTCAATGAGGCAATATTTAGATATCGGTACAAATATTTATTCAATGAGGCAATATTTAGATATCGGCTACATTATCGTCATCAGGTATTGTTTTCCTTTGATTGTTTAAATAAATACGTTTGATTTACCAGTCAGGTGCAAATATTTATTCAATGAAGCAGTATTTAGATATCGACTACATTATCGTCATCAGGTATTGTTATTCCTTTGATTGTTTAAATAAATACGTTTAATTTACCAGTCAGGTACAAATATTTATTCAATGAAGCAATATTTAGATATCGGCTACATTATCGTCATGAGGTATTGTTTTCCTTTGATTGTTTAATTAAATATGATTGATTTACCAGTCAGGTACAAATATTTATTCAATAAAGCAATATTTAGACATCGGCTAGATTATCGTCATCCGGTATTGTTTTCCTTTGATTGTTTAAATAAATATAATTGATTTACCAGTCAGGTACAAATATTTATTCAATGAAGCAATATTTAGATATCGGCTACATTATCCATCAGGTATTGTTTTCCTTTGATTGTTTAAATAAATACGTTTGATTTACCAGTCAGGTGCAAATATTTATTCAATGAAGCAGTATTTAGATATCGACTACATTATCGTTATTAGGTATTGTTTTCCTTTGATTGTTTAAATAAATACGTTTGATTTACCAGTCAGGTACAAATATTTATTCAATGAAGCAATATTTAGATATCGGCTACATTATCGTCATCAGGTATTGTTTTCCTTTGATTGTTTAAATAAATATGATTGATTTACCAGTCAGGTACAAATATTTATTCAATGAAGCAATATTTAGACATCGGCTACATTATCGTCATCCGGTATTGTTTTCCTTTGATTGTTTAAATAAATATGATTGATTTACCAGTCAGGTACAAATATTTATTCAATGAAGCAATATTTAGATATCGGCTACATTATCGTCATCAGGTATTGTTTTCCTTTGATTGTTTAAATAAATACGTTTGATTTACCAGTCAGGTACAAATATTTATTCAATGAAGCAATATTTAGATATCGGCTACATTATCGTCATCAGGTATTGTTTTCCTTTGATTGTTTAAATAAATACGTTTGATTTACCAGTCAGGTACAAATATTTATTCAATGAAGCAATATTTAGATATCGGCTACATTATCGTCATCAGGTATTGTTTTCCTTTGATTGTTTAAGTAAATACGTTTGATTTACCAGACAGGTACAAATATTTATTCAATGAGGCAATATTTAGATATCGGTACAAATATTTATTCAATGAGGCAATATTTAGATCTCGGCTACATTATCGTCATCAGGTATTGTTTTCCTTTGATTGTTTAAATAAATACGATTGATTTACCAGTCAGGTACAAATATTTATTCAATGAAGCAATATTTACATATAGGCTACATTATCGTCATCAGGTATTGTTTACCTTTGATTGTTTAAATAAATACGTTTGATTTACCAGTCAGGTACAAATATTTATTCAATGAGGCAATATTTAGATATCCGCTACATTATCGTCATCAGGCATTGTTTTCCTTTGATTGTTTAAATAAATATGATTGATTTACCAGTCAGGTACAAATATTTATTCAATGAAGCAATATTTAGATATCGGCTACATTATCGTCATCAGGTATTGTTTTCTTTTGATTGTTTAAATAAATACGTTTGATTTACCAGTCAGGTACAAATATTTATTCAATGAAGCAATCTTTAGATATCGGCTACATTATCGTCATCAGGTATTGTTTTCCTTTGATTGTTTAAATAAATACGTTTGATTTACCAGTCAGGTACAAATATTTATTCAATGAGGCAATATTTAGATATCGGCTACATTATCGTCATCAGGTATTGTTTTCCTTTGATTGTTTAAATAAATACGTTTGATTTACCAGTCAGGTACAAATATTTATTCAATGAAGCAATATTTCGATATCGAATACATTATCGTCATCAGGTATTGTTTTCCTTTGATTGTTTAGATTAATACGTTTGATTTACCAGTCAGGTACAAATATTTATTCCATGAAGCAAAATTTAGATATCGGCTACATTATCGTCATCAGGTATTGTTTTCCTTTGATTGTTTAAATAAATACGTTTGATTTACCAGTCATGTACAAATATTTATTCAATGAAGCAATATTTAGATATCGGCTACATTATCGTCATCAGGTATTGTTTTCCTTTGATTGTTTAGATAAATACGTTTGATTTACCAGTCAGGTACAAATATTTATTCAATGAAGCAATATTTAGATATCGGCTACATTATCTTCATCAGGTATTGTTTTCCTTTGATTGTTTAAATAAATATGATTGATTTACCAGTCAGGTACAAATATTTATTCAATGAAGCAATATTTAGACATCGGCTACATTATCGTCAGCCGGTATTGTTTTCCTTTGATTGTTTAAATAAATATGATTGATTTACCAGTCAGGTACAAATATTTTTTCAATGAAGCAATATTTAGATATCGGCTACATTATCGTCATCAGGTATTGTTTTCCTTTGATTGTTTAAATAAATACGTTTGATTTACCTGTCAGGTACAAATATTTATTCAATGAGGCAATATTTAGATATCGGCTACATTATCGTCATCGGGCATGGTTTTCCTTTGATTGTTTAAATAAATATGATTGATTTACCAGTCAGGTACAAATATTTATTCAATGAAGCAATATTTAGATATCGGCTACATTATCGTCATCAGGTATTGTTTTCCTTTGATTGTTTAAATAAATATGATTGATTTACTAGTCAGGTACAAATATTTATTCAATGAAGCAATATTTAGATATCGGCTACATTATCGTCATCAGGTATTGTTTTCCTTTGATTGTTTAAAGAAATATGATTGATTTACCAGTCAGGTACAAATATTTATTCAATGAAGCAATATTTAGATATCGGTTACATTATCGTCATCAGGTATTGTTTTCCTTTGATTGTTTAAATAAATATGATTGATTTACTAGTCAGGTACAAATATTTATTCAATGAAGCAATATTTAGATATCGGCTACATTATCGTCATCAGGTATTGTTTTCCTTTGATTGTTTAAATAAATACGTTTGATTTACCAGTCAGGTACAAATATTTATTCAATGAAGCATTATTTAGATATCGGCTACATTATCGTCATCAGGTATTGTTTTCCTTTGTTTGTTTAAATAAATACGTTTGATTTACCAGTCAGGTACAAATATTTATTCAATGAGGCAATATTTAGATATCGGCTACAATATCGTCATCAGGTATTGTTTTATTTTGATTGTTTAGATAAATACGTTTGATTTACCGGTCAGGTACAAATATTTATTCAATGAAGCAATATTTAGATATCGGCTACAATATCGTCATCAGGTATTGTTTTATTTTGATTGTTTAGATAAATACGTTTGATTTACCGGTCAGGTACAAATATTTATTCAATGAAGCAATATTTAGATATCGGCTACATTATCGTCTTCAGGTATTGTTTTCCTTTGATTGTTTAATTAAATATGATTGATTTACCAGTCAGGTACAAATATTTATTCAATAAAGCAATATTTAGACATCGGCTAGATTATCGTCATCCGGTATTGTTTTCCTTTGATTGTTTAAATAAATATAATTGATTTACCAGTCAGGTACAAATATTTATTCAATGAAGCAATATTTAGATATCGGCTACATTATCCATCAGGTATTGTTTTCCTTTGATTGTTTAAATAAATACGTTTGATTTACCAGTCAGGTGCAAATATTTATTCAATGAAGCAGTATTTAGATATCGGCTACATTATCGTCATCAGGTATTGTTTTCCTTTGATTATTTAAATAAATATGATTGATTTACCAGTCAGGTACAAATATTTATTCAATGAAGCAATATTTAGACATCGGCTACATTATCGTCATCCGGTATTGTTTTCCTTTGATTGTTTAAATAAATATGATTGATTTACCAGTCAGGTACAAATATTTATTCAATGAAGCAATATTTAGATATCGGCTACATTATCCATCAGGTATTGTTTTCCTTTGATTGTTTAAATAAATACGTTTGATTTACCAGTCAGGTACAAATATTTATTCAATGAAGCAATATTTAGATATCGGATACATTATCGTCATCAGGTATTGTTTTCCTTTGATTGGTTAAATAAATACGTTTGATTTACCAGTCAGGTACAAATATTTATTCAATGAAGCAATATTTAGATATCGGCTACATTATCGTCATCAGGTATTGTTTTCCTTTGATTGTTTAAATAAATACGTTTGATTTACCAGTCAGGTACAAATATTTATTCAATGAAGCAATATTTAGATATCGGCTACATTATCGTCATCAGGTATTGTTTTCTTTTGATTGTTTAAATTAATACGTTTGATTTACCAGTCAGGTACAAATATTTATTCAATGAAGCAATCTTTAGATATCGGCTACATTATCGTCATCAGGTATTGTTTTCCTTTGATTGTTTAAATAAATACGTTTGATTTACCAGTCAGGTACAAATATTTATTCAATGAGGCAATATTTAGATATCGGCTACATTATCGTCATCAGGTATTGTTTTCCTTTGATTGTTTAAATAAATACGTTTGATTTACCAGTCAGGTACAAATATTTATTCAATGAAGCAATATTTCGATATCGACTACATTATCGTCATCAGGTATTGTTTTCCTTTGATTGTTTAGATTAATACATTTGATTTACCAGTCAGGTACAAATATTTATTCCATGAAGCAAAATTTAGATATCGGCTACATTATCGTCATCAGGTATTGTTTTCCTTTGATTGTTTAAATAAATACGTTTGATTTACCAGTCATGTACAAATATTTATTCAATGAAGCAATATTTAGATATCGGCTACATTATCGTCATCAGGTATTGTTTTCCTTTGATTGTTTAAATAAATACGTTTGATTTACCAGTCAGGTATAAATATTTATTCAATGAGGCAATATTTTGATATCGGCTACATTATCGTCATCAGGTATTGTTTTCCTTTGATTGTTAAATAAATACGTTTGATTTACCAGTCAGGTCAAATATTTATTCAATGAAGCAACATTTAGATATCGGCTACATTATCGTCATCAGGTATTGTTTTCCTTTGATTGTTTAGATAAATACGTTTGATTTACCAGTCAGGTACAAATATTTATTCAATGAAGCAATATTTAGATATCGGCTACATTATCTTCATCAGGTATTGTTTTCCTTTGATTGTTTAAATAAATATGATTGATTTACCAGTCAGGTACAAATATTTATTCAATGAAGCAATATTTAGACATCGGCTACATTATCTTCATCAGGTATTGTTTTCCTTTGATTGTTTAAATAAATATGATTGATTTACCAGTCAGGTACAAATATTTATTCAATGAAGCAATATTTAGACATCGGCTACATTATCGTCAGCCGGTATTGTTTTCCTTTGATTGTTTAGATAAATACGTTTGATTTACCAGTCAGGTACAAATATTTATTCAATGAAGCAATATTTAGATATCGGCTACATTATCGTCATCAGGTATTGTTTTCCTTTGATTGTTTAAATAAATACGTTTGATTTACCAGTCAGGTACAAATATTTATTCAATGAAGCAATATTTAGATATCGGCTACATTATCGTCATCAGGTATTGTTTTCTTTTGATTGTTTAAATAAATACGTTTGATTTACCAGTCAGGTACAAATATTTATTCAATGAAGCAATCTTTAGATATCGGCTACATTATCGTCATCAGGTATTGTTTTCCTTTGATTGTTTAAATAAATACGTTTGATTTACCAGTCAGGTACAAATATTTATTCAATGAGGCAATATTTAGATATCGGCTACATTATCGTCATCAGGTATTGTTTTCCTTTGATTGTTTAAATAAATACGTTTGATTTACCAGTCAGGTACAAATATTTATTCAATGAAGCAATATTTCGATATCGACTACATTATCGTCATCAGGTATTGTTTTCCTTTGATTGTTTAGATTAATACATTTGATTTACCAGTCAGGTACAAATATTTATTCCATGAAGCAAAATTTAGATATCGGCTACATTATCGTCATCAGGTATTGTTTTCCTTTGATTGTTTAAATAAATACGTTTGATTTACCAGTCATGTACAAATATTTATTCAATGAAGCAATATTTAGATATCGGCTACATTATCGTCATCAGGTATTGTTTTCCTTTGATTGTTTAAATAAATACGTTTGATTTACCAGTCAGGTATAAATATTTATTCAATGAGGCAATATTTTGATATCGGCTACATTATCGTCATCAGGTATTGTTTTCCTTTGATTGTTAAATAAATACGTTTGATTTACCAGTCAGGTCAAATATTTATTCAATGAAGCAACATTTAGATATCGGCTACATTATCGTCATCAGGTATTGTTTTCCTTTGATTGTTTAGATAAATACGTTTGATTTACCAGTCAGGTACAAATATTTATTCAATGAAGCAATATTTAGATATCGGCTACATTATCTTCATCAGGTATTGTTTTCCTTTGATTGTTTAAATAAATATGATTGATTTACCAGTCAGGTACAAATATTTATTCAATGAAGCAATATTTAGACATCGGCTACATTATCGTCAGCCGGTATTGTTTTCCTTTGATTGTTTAAATAAATATGATTGATTTACCAGTCAGGTACAAATATTTTTTCAATGAAGCAATATTTAGATATCGGCTACATTATCGTCATCAGGTATTGTTTTCCTTTGATTGTTTAAATAAATACGTTTGATTTACCTGTCAGGTACAAATATTTATTCAATGAGGCAATATTTAGATATCGGCTACATTATCGTCATCGGGCATGGTTTTCCATTGATTGTTTAAATAAATATGATTGATTTACCAGTCAGGTACAAATATTTATTCAATGAAGCAATATTTAGATATCGGCTACATTATCGTCATCAGGTATTGTTTTCCTTTGATTGTTTAAAGAAATTTGATTGATTTACCAGTCAGGTCAAATATTTATTCAATGAAGCAATATTTAGATATCGGTTACATTATCGTCATCAGGTATTGTTTTCCTTTGATTGTTTAAATAAATACGTTTAATTTACCAGTCAGGTACAAATATTTATTCAATGAAGCAATATTTAGATATCGGCTACATTATCGTCATGAGGTATTGTTTTCCTTTGATTGTTTAATTAAATATGATTGATTTACCAGTCAGGTACAAATATTTATTCAATAAAGCAATATTTAGACATCGGCTAGATTATCGTCATCCGGTATTGTTTTCCTTTGATTGTTTAAATAAATATAATTGATTTACCAGTCAGGTACAAATATTTATTCAATGAAGCAATATTTAGATATCGGCTACATTATCCATCAGGTATTGTTTTCCTTTGATTGTTTAAATAAATACGTTTGATTTACCAGTCAGGTGCAAATATTTATTCAATGAAGCAGTATTTAGATATCGGCTACATTATCGTCATCAGGTATTGTTTTCCTTTGATTGTTTAAATAAATATGATTGATTTACCAGTCAGGTACAAATATTTATTCAATGAAGCAATATTTAGACATCGGCTACATTATCGTCATCCGGTATTGTTTTCCTTTGATTGTTTAAATAAATATGATTGATTTACCAGTCAGGTACAAATATTTATTCAATGAAGCAATATTTAGATATCGGCTACATTATCCATCAGGTATTGTTTTCCTTTGATTGTTTAAATAAATACGTTTGATTTACCAGTCAGGTACAAATATTTATTCAATGAAGCAATATTTAGATATCGGATACATTATCGTCATCAGGTATTGTTTTCCTTTGATTGTTTAAATAAATACGTTTGATTTACCAGTCAGGTACAAATATTTATTCAATGAAGCAATATTTAGATATCGGCTACATTATCGTCATCAGGTATTGTTTTCCTTTGATTGTTTAAATAAATACGTTTGATTTACCAGTCAGGTACAAATATTTATTCAATGAAGCAATATTTAGATATCGGCTACATTATCGTCATCAGGTATTGTTTTCTTTTGATTGTTTAAATAAATACGTTTGATTTACCAGTCAGGTACAAATATTTATTCAATGAAGCAATCTTTAGATATCGGCTACATTATCGTCATCAGGTATTGTTTTCCTTTGATTGTTTAAATAAATACGTTTGATTTACCAGTCAGGTACAAATATTTATTCAATGAAGCAATATTTAGATATCGGCTACATTATCGTCATCAGGTATTGTTTTCCTTTGATTGTTTAAATAAATACGTTTGATTTACCAGTCAGGTATGAATATTTATTCAATGAGGCAATATTTTGATATCGGCTACATTATCGTCATCAGGTATTGTTTTCCTTTGATTGTTAAATAAATACGTTTGATTTACCAGTCAGGTCAAATATTTATTCAATGAAGCAACATTTAGATATCGGCTACATTATCGTCATCAGGTATTGTTTTCCTTTGATTGTTTAAATAAATACGTTTGATTTACCAGTCAGGTACAAATATTTATTCAATGAAGCAATATTTAGATATCGGCTACATTATCTTCATCAGGTATTGTTTTCCTTTGATTGTTTAAATAAATATGATTGATTTACCAGTCAGGTACAAATATTTATTCAATGAAGCAATATTTAGACATCGGCTACATTATCGTCAGCCGGTATTGTTTTCCTTTGATTGTTTAAATAAATATGATTGATTTACCAGTCAGGTACAAATATTTTTTCAATGAAGCAATATTTAGATATCGGCTACATTATCGTCATCAGGTATTGTTTTCCTTTGATTGTTTAAATAAATACGTTTGATTTACCTGTCAGGTACAAATATTTATTCAATGAGGCAATATTTAGATATCGGCTACATTATCGTCATCGGGCATGGTTTTCCTTTGATTGTTTAAATAAATATGATTGATTTACCAGTCAGGTACAAATATTTATTCAATGAAGCAATATTTAGATATCGGCTACATTATCGTCATCAGGTATTGTTTTCCTTTGATTGTTTAAAGAAATTTGATTGATTTACCAGTCAGGTCAAATATTTATTCAATGAAGCAATATTTAGATATCGGTTACATTATCGTCATCAGGTATTGTTTTCCTTTGATTGTTTAAATAAATATGATTGATTTACTAGTCAGGTACAAATATTTATTCAATGGAGCAATATTTAGATATCGGCTACATTATCGTCATCAGGTATGTTTTCCTTTGATTGTTTAAATAAATACGTTTGATTTACCAGTCAGGTACAAATATTTATTCAATGAAGCAATATTTAGATATCGGCTACATTATCGTCATCAGGTATTGTTTTCCTTTGTTTGTTTAAATAAATACGTTTGATTTACCAGTCAGGTACAAATATTTATTCAATGAGGCAATATTTAGATATCGGCTACATTATCGTCATCAGGTATTGTTTTCCTTTGATTGTTTAAATAAATACGTTTGATTTACCAGTCAGGTACAAATATTTATTCAATGAAGCAATATTTAGATATCGGCTACATTATCGTCATCAGGTATTGTTTTCCTTTGATTGTTTAGATAAATACGTTTGATTTACCTGTCAGGTACAAATATTTATTCAATGAAGCAATATTTAGATATCGGCTACATTATCGTCATCAGGTATTGTTTTCCTTTGATTGTTTAAATAAATAAGTTTGATTTACCAGTCAGGTACAAATATTTATTCAATGAAGCAATATTTAGATATCGACTACATTATCGTCATCAGGTATTGTTTTCCTTTGATTGTTTAGATAAATACGTTTGATTTACCAGTCAGGTACAAATATTTATTCAATGAGGCAATATTTCGATATCGGCTACATTATCGTCATCAGGTATTGTTTTCCTTTGATTGTTTAAATAAATACGTTTGATTTACCAGTCAGGTACAAATATTTATTCAATGAGGCAATATATAGATATCGGCTACATTATCGTCATCAGGTATTTTTTTCCTTTGATTGTTTAAATAAATACGTTTGATTTACCAGTCAGGTACAAATATTTATTCAATGAAGCAATATTTAGATATCGGCTACATTATCGTCATCAGGTATTGTTTTCCTTTGATTGTTTAAATAAATACGTTTGATTTACCAGTCAGGTACAAATATTTATTCAATGAAGCAATATTTAGATATCGGCTACATTATCGTCATCAGGTATTGTTTTCCTTTGATTGTTTAAATAAATACGTTTGATTTACCAGTAAGGTACAAATATTTATTCAATGAAGCAATATTTAGATATCGGCTACATTATCGTCATCAGGTATTGTTTTCCTTTGATTGTTTAGATAAATACGTTTGATTTACCGGTCAGGTACAAATATTTATTCAATGAAGCAATATTTAGATATCGGCTACATTATCGTCATCAGGTATTGTTTTCCTTTGATTGTTTAAATAAATATGATTGATTTACCAGTCAGGTACAAATATTTATTCAATGAAGCAATATTTAGATATCGGCTACATTATCGTCATCAGGTATTGTTTTCCTTGGATTGTTTAAATAAATATGATTGATTTACCAGTCAGGTACAAATATTTATTCAATGAAGCAATATTTAGATATCGGCTACATTATCGTCATCAGGTATTGTTTTCCTTTGATTGTTTAAATAAATACGTTTGATTTACCAGTCAGGTACAAATATTTATTCAATGAGGCAATATTTAGATATCGGCTACATTATCGTCATCAGGTATTGTTTTTCTTTGATTGTTTAAATAAATAAGTTTGATTTACCAGTCAGGTACAAATATTTATTCAATGAAGCAATATTTAGATATCGGCTACATTATCGTCATCAGGTATTGTTTTCCTTTGATTGTTTAAATAAATATGATTGATTTACCAGTCAGGTACAAATATTTATTCAATGAAGCAATATTTAGATATCGGCTACATTATCGTCATCAGGTATTGTTTTCCTTTGATTGTTTAAATAAATACGTTTGATTTACCAGTCAGGTACAAATATTTATTCAATGAAGCAATATTTAGATATCTACTACATTATCGTCATCAGGTATTGTTTTCCTTTGATTGTTTAGATAAATACGTTTGATTTACCAGTCAGGTACAAATATTTATTCAATGAGGCAATATTTAGATATCGGCTACATTATCGTCATCAGGTATTGTTTTCCTTTGATTGTTTAAATAAATACGTTTGATTTACCAGTCAGGTACAAATATTTATTCAATGAGGTAATATATAGATATCGGCTACATTATCGTCATCAGGTATTTTTTTCCTTTGATTGTTTAAATAAATACGTTTGATTTACCAGTCAGGTACAAATATTTATTCAATGAAGCAATATTTAGATATCGGCTACATTATCGTCATCAGGTATTGTTTTCCTTTGATTGTTTAAATAAATACGTTTGATTTACCAGTCAGGTACAAATATTTATTCAATGAAGCAATATTTAGATATCGGCTACATTATCGTCATCAGGTATTGTTTTCCTTTGATTGTTTAAATAAATACGTTTGATTTACCAGTCAGGTACAAATATTTATTCAATGAAGCAATATTTAGATATCGGCTACATTATCGTCATCAGGTATTGTTTTCCTTTGATTGTTTAAATAAATATGTTTGATTTACCAGTCAGGTACAAATATTTATTCAATGAGGCAATATTTAGATATCGGCTACATTATCGTCATCAGGTATTGTTTTCCTTGAATTGTTTAAAAAGATCAGTGCCGTGATAAAACATTTGTATACTTGAAGAAACAACGCATGTACGCTTTCATTAATTCGCTACGTTTATGCCCTTATGTACACGTAATACACTGAAGCAAGCTTGAATGCATGTCCCGTTATTATAGGATGCAGGAGAAAGGTTGCCTGATTCAATAAATGTTGGTACCTGACTCAAAAATCAACCGCATTCGTTAAACATTTATATGTCTAAAGTTATAGTGGTAAATAACGAAACATTTTTTTTTTATTTTTGAAAAATAATTTTAAATCTTCGTTGACAAACGTTAGAGAGTAGATGTTTTCTCCTAGTAATAAAAAGAAACTGATAGGGACATCTTATCTCTTTATGACGTATTTAAAATTAATTTAATACTATTTCACACTTTTATTAATCTATGTGTTCCAAATGAAAATGGGAGTGGAAAAATAATAAAAAAGTCTTCAAACTCAGACACGAAGTAATAATAGTATTATTGCAACATATACAGTTCAAATAATTTTTATTTTGTATCCACATATTTTCAGTTGTAATTTTCATTATAAGGGATTAGCTAAAGAAGGCTAGCATGGTTTGGACATGGTATAAGAGGATGGCAGAAGGCAGGTGGCTCCGAAGGTTACTAGAGTGGATTACCCCTGGGAAAAGAAAAAGAGGACTGCCAGGAAGAAGTTGGCGTGATGGAACCGACGAACCAATGACTTAGAAACCTATGTGAGGCATTTAAGTATGACGGAAGAAAATGGAAGTTAGGGCCAAAGATCCGACAGCTGTTATAGATCCGTTATGTATATATATATATATATTCTCTTTTAGTATTAACAAAGTTGTTGATTTTCTGTTTTCGTATCATGTTATTATTTAATTTATCATAATAGGAAAATAGAAAATCAGCAGAAAATTTGTAAATAATGCAAGACACAAAAATGTGGACAACTTATACATTCATAGGGAACGAAATAAACACAATTACATGATTTTTTAAAGAATAAAATATAGAAATTACTTACAAAACTGATAATAAAATTAAAAATATAATAAACAATAACAATAATCAAAATATTTTGCATGAAATAAATGCTGTATGTCTTATAAAATATCAGGATTGTAATCTATTATTTGTAAGAAAAACAAAGACAATGCAATCTGTAAAGCTCATTTAAATGTTTGTATAAAACCGAACATACACAAATCGAATTTGGATACTCATTGTATCAATAATGGACACAGATTTCCTGAAAATGGAAATAATTAATTAATTAGGGAATAAACAAAGGGTTAAAATGAATATATATATATATATGAAGCATTAGAAATTTATAAAAATAAAGATGAAGATAAATCAATTATTATAAAATTTAAGTGAAACCAAGACACCAAACTATTTACAAGGTCATTGACGTCATGGCAATAACTACATACAAGTATAAATACCAATAAACATAAAGCTGAATTGTAGTGCATATGATTAAAGAATAAAAGTATTGTACAACTCACAAATATACAATTTTTTATTTCTTACGCGTTTCAACGACTAATTTGTCGTCATTCTCAGTGAAGATACACAAACGAAATTAACCAAAAAAATATATATTTTTTTAGTTAATTTCATTTGTGTATCTTTACTGAGGATGACGACAAATTAGTCGTTGAAAGGCGTATGAAATAAAAAATTGTATATTTGTGAGTTGTACCATATTTTTATTCTTTAATTATAACTTTCATTCACAAGCCAGATCGAATATTATTTATGTAGTACATATGATTAAATTTTTGTAAACATTTTGTTATAACATTGTTTTTTCTGAATATGCTAAGACTTATTTTATTGGTGAAAAGCTTTGAAAATATATAAATTAAATTTATTCCTGTATTTGAAATACGTTTATTCAATAATTATATATATATATATATATATATATATATATATATATATATATATCGCAATATGTATTCTTGTGTATTAATAAAGAACTAAGTCAAAATACAAATACAATAATTTATAATTGAATTTACAATTCAAAGCTTTTCGTTGGCTAACAGTACCAACATCATCAGGAATATTAAACAATTAAAATTAACATATGTGCGAATATATATATGATTTTGCTAAAATTAACAATTGCTATTTTTATAAAACAAGTAACCTAATGTAGCAATGTTTAATGTTTCATTTTATAAAGGCATATTGGGTTAATGGATCTAAATATTCAGATATTTAACAGTATTTGTATTTATAGCTAACAGGAATAAATGTGCAAAATAATCCGGTTACAAACTGTAAAGAATAACCATCTGCCTGAAATGGATGCGGTAGAGCATGCAAATCGCTTCGACGCTTTGACAGACAGTAATTTCATTGTCCCAGTGATCTGGATGAACATTGGAGCCGTTAAAGAAAATAAAATGTAACCTGCAGTGGGATAACGAGCGTTTATACAATTTTATTAATTTGCAAGCTCTCTCGACGAATATAAATTTAGTCAAAAAGTAACATTTTTTTATGTACGGGAATATATTTTTATAAAATGAATAGGTTTTTTAAATCTTGTTTCTTCAGAACGTTCATGCTATTACGCTGACTGTTGAAATGTAGTTTGTTTCTTTTCAATGGGAAAAAGTATTTTATATGTAATATTCTTCAGTTTATCTTTTAAAGGTTTTATGACAATGCATTTTAACTTTGAAGTTATTTTGATATATTTAAACCTTTTCTCGAACTTTATCGCCAGCTAGTCATGCAATAAAACCGTCTTTTAAGCCAAAACAAGGTAATATATATATATATATATATATATATATATATATACATCAGGGACAGGTTCCAGGAATCCTGGATTCTAATAGTTTCAAGAAGTCACCGATACCCGACTCTACATTGATTAAAGTCCCGATTCCAATTCTTGTTTATTAAACTGTTAAAATACCTATGCGGTGTCATATATTGGAAAAATAATTAACTATCAACTATGTCTTATTTATGTATCGGTTGCTTTAAATTAATTAAACAATTAATCGAGATTTGAGATGACAAAAATATTATTATTATTTATGACGCAACAACAAAGATGATCGAAACCATTTCTGGTGTGTTTGATTGTCTCTACTCGTCTCGCTCGACCTTATCCCTCTTTCTTCCCATCTCAAAACAATACAAAGAAAAAGTAGTTCTAATTTATAGGTACACGATTAAAAACACATCCAATTTAAATATTTTTAGAACAGACGTCTTCAGTGTTTCTCTCCCCACCAGGTTACGTGCTTCGGATATTGTCCATCACATCAGAAACGTCTAATCTGGCCACAACCAAAACATAAATTGAAAACATTTGTAGCTTTTGAGACGGGCGGGACTCGTCTAGTCTAATGAAGGCGAGGTAGAAACGTTGCATTGCATATTCGACTCCAAATCGAGTTATGTATTTATTGGTCTTGGAGTTCTGAGAATGGTGGGCATCCGAAACGCGTCAAATACTGAGCAGATAAACCGTTAGAAATGTTTGAAGGTTACTGTTCTAGTAAGATTAAATTTTACGAAAATACGTTAGCAAAGCGTCTGATTGAAAATATAATCGATTATAGAATGAATGGAATTTTCAACGACTTGGAAACGTAATTGAAAACTGGCATATGAAATAAATATATCGAAGAATCAGATCATGTTATTGCTTTTATATCGATAACTCCATTCAAATGGGAATGGCGATCGGATTTAGATTTGGACATCATGGCAGTCATTGTGTTCCTTTCCTACAAAAGCTTGATAGAAGCGTATAATGAGTTTGGTTCAGTTTGTCGTTTTACAAACTTTGAGAGATATTTGACGAATATTGGAATTTGAAAAGAAGATCAATATATACTTTAACAATTACTATCTTTGTTGTGTCCTATAGAATATTGTATCCTATGAAAGAAGTTTTTAACGAGGAGAAGACGGCGTTATCTTGAACTATTCGTGGTTTTAATTAAATACCAATTAGATTATACGATTCTAATGAATCTGTTCCTTTAGAGTTTTACTTTCTACTTGTTTTCTTCTTAAACCCTGCATGTTTTGACTAGCTTTATTTCATTTGAAATAGTCACGAGCAATGTTGAGTGTATTTGTAATCGGACCTCCTATAAGTCCGTCCAAGACAATAATGTTTGCTTATTTCACATCATTCCATCACCAGCTTGTATGTAATAATCAATCAGGGATGCAACGTAAGGAAGTTACAATCCCTTCTAGAACCATAATTAAGAAAAAATGTAGTTAAAATATTATTTTAAGTTAAACAGTTTTGAAATAAGTTTAATATTAATTTCAAACTATCATGAAAAATTAAAGTATTTTAATTTCAAAATAGTTTTCAATTTAATTATAATTGACAGTACAACATAGCTTTTTGGTTATTTAATGACCATGAGAGAATTTAAAAGGACGAAATTTTTTCATGATCGTTAATTTGAGAAAGATAATGTGTGTTAAGTTTTTAAATGGTTTGAAAATAGGTTATATTATTATTTTATATCCGTGAGAAAATCATTATAACATAGAATGAAGCACTTGAAAAGTTTTAAAAAAATCCTAAGGGTTTTTGTTGAAATGTAAGGGTTGTGAAAATGAAACCCCCAAGTAGACGTCCACAACCTTGTTATCTTTGGCAATACTTTAATGTTTCTTGACGCCTATACTTGTTTAAATAAATACGACCCAGTACACGTACTTGAATTTAATCCCCAAGTATTAAATTTGAAATGTATTAAAACTATAAAAAAAATTATTCACTTATTTATCAACTTTTTGCATGGTTTTAATAAGTGGGAAACCATAAAAAGACACAGCAAACTCTCACTCGGAGATATTGGGCCGAGATACTGCCGGATAACTGAAAATGTCGGACTACTGGAGGGTCTATTAAAAACAAAATTTACATTGAACAGTATTTATGTGTATTGTCTCAAAATAAAGCAAACATAGGGAAATAGTCTTGTACTGTACTTGAAGTGATAAAACGATAATGTATCACTGGTCTGTACATTACTATAAGAGGTTACCTTATCTTTTAAGGTAAAAATAAACCTTTAAATATGTTTCCGTTTAGACTACAATGACATTATTATCTTTCACTTTCAAGACAGACATTGTACATAACTACTGCAACAAGATACGGTTCGAAATTGTTTGTATATCAGGAGCTACACAACTGGTTCGGGCGGTGCATGACATTGACATGCAGTAAAAATATGCATTTAATGTTTACATATCGGTTATGCTTATATCTTCCACCTAAATATAATTTTTAAAATTTAACATTTGAATATTTAAAATCTATAGTTTACAAATATATTTATTTATTATAGTATAGAGATATTCATGTTAGTTTGTGTTTAGAGTTTATTATTGTTAAGGTATTTATTTTCTACATTAAGTGTTATTTGTTATGGATTTATTGTTATATTGTTTTGTAATTTATTGTTATGTTGTTTTGTTATTAATTGCGATGTTGTTTTGTTATTTATTGTTATGTTTCTCCTTATTGTTCTATATGTATATGTGTATATATGTATGTATGTATGTATGTGTGTGTATATGTGTGTATGTATATGCGTGTATGTATATACATGTGTGTGTATGTATATGTGTATATTTGTATGTTTGTATGTATGTATGTGTGTATATGTGTGTGTATATGTATGTATGTATGTGTGTATATATGTATGTGTGTATATATGTATGTGTGTATATGTATGTATGTATGTGTGTATATATGTGTGTATATGTATGTATGTACGTGTGTATATATGTGTGTATGTATGTATATGTATGTGTGTATATATGTATGTGTGTATATATGTGTGTGTATGTTAATGTGTGTGTATTCTCACGGACCTTTCAAATCGGTCGATTAGCCTAATTAATGTTATGTTGGTTTATAATCTATTCTAACATTCCCAGTTTGTCTATTTAGTTCTAATTACTTCAGTTTACATTGATTTTCCCTATATTTAACATTTTTATTATAATACTATGAAATAATTGGAATATTAGTTGATTGATCTATTTAACTATTCTAGGCTTAGCTACATTATTCTGCACTAATACCAGATTTATTTGCATCGGTCCTTCTGGTCGCTGCTGTACGTATGTATGTATGTGTGTATATGTATAAATGTATTTATGTATGTATGTATGTATGTATGTATGTATGTATGTATGTATGTATGTATGTATGTATGTATGTATGTGTGTATATATGTGTGTGTATGTATATGTCTATGTATATATATATATATATATATATATATATATATGTGTGTGAGTGTGTGTGTGTGTGTGTGTGTGTGTGTGTGTATATATATACATATATATATATATATATATATATATATATATATATATATATATATATATATTTATTGCTTCAAATTTAATTTTTTATTATTATTTTGATGTTTAAATTTCGTTTGTAAGTTATGATTTATAATGTTTGTGGTATGTCAATTTTAATTGATTATTTTGCTTTATCTAAAAAATTTTGCTTTTGTTTTGTTTCTGATTGGCGATGATAACCATAACTAGTTTTTCGCCAGGAAAAAATCTTTACATCTTTAGTCCTTGACGAAAACCCCGGATTACTGTAGAAGCCAGATAGGTGAAGGACCGGATTATAGATATTTTACTGTATTTATGTTTAAAAATTATCCCTCTTAGATGGTTATTAGTTCCCTGGAATGTTAAACCTTCTTCTCAGAAGGAATTTATCACTGTGCTACTGCGATGCAAAGTACTCAGTATTGTTTCAATAAAACAGGAAACGTAACTCTTGCCTATCACTAGCGTTTTGCCGTTGAGGAGTTTGGTGGTGGAAGGAGAAAATACTACAGTAACAGGAGTAACCATTTAGCAATCAGTTCGTAGCCATAGTAAGTTAACGCTGGTAACTATTTTAATGTCATCAGAGTAACGAGACGCTTTCTGGACGGCTAGTAAGATCGCTGCACCACCACATTATCAGAGGAAAGAGGATGGCGGTAGACTATTAATAAGCAACAAAAATTCTGTTTTTGCCTAACATTAAACATTTACAGAGATTTGTGTCTACCTATGCGTAACGCATATAGTTTTTTGAAAACTTTTGTTTAATGTAAGTTTACACCTTAATTAGGGCTAGAGTTAATGGTACATGTTTCTGCATAACGTAGGATTTCAAATAATATTGAAAAGCTCAGAAAATTATTTATTAAGCTTATATTATTTAGATTGGGAGAGATAGTTTCGTTTGGTATCAAGTTTCAGAAATTATTTACGTCTCGAATTAATATTTACAGTGTTTAGTAGGTTTAAGTAAAATTATTCTATCGTAAAATGTAAATCACGAGTCGGTAATTTCAAGTGGTTTGTGAAGTATATTTCCACTGGTGGCGCACGGTTATAATATAGTGTCTTTTAATGATACAACGGCACCTTTAAGTACCTTTTTTATATACTTACACGTTTATTGCCAGTAGCCTACAATAACAGTAGCTATTAATGGCGACCACACGTGTCGTAATGTAGGTCATTTGTATTCAAACACGATCATAACATATTAGGCATGTTTATGGTTATATCGCCTGGTTATTTAGAATGTAGAGCCAGTTTGGTTGGAAAGTTAAAAGATATTTAAAATATTATACTGTTCTTCACGAGTTATAGCAAGGGACTTGAGAAAGGGATCGTTTATTGGAGGGGGTGTAAGGCTAGGCAGCTGTCCACTTTTCTTTCTTATCTAGTCACAGTGGTGAAGAAGACACAATGGTTGTGGCCGACAGAACATATAACAGTAAGATGCTTCACACTCGGTCAGCGTTATACACCCCCCTCGACTCGTATATACCAAGTAAGGGATACCAACTGTTCATCTGCTAGCCAAGATTCTTTCTATGTCGCGTGCGTTATACTTTTAGAACAGTTTAGTTCTCGATCTCTGGCCCGTTCAACGGATCAAAAAATTCCAATTCTGTTGCGATACGATGCTGGAGCTGAAATCACATTTAAGTACAAACATTGGATAAAGTTAACAGCCACCTGCTGTTGATATTACACAAAATGGCTGAATAATGTTTAAAATATAGGAAGCTCAAACATCCATCTTCAAACTTTATCCGCAGAGTGACGTTATCCCTTTATACATCCTAAACTAACTTATCCTTCACGTATTGTACAATAAATTTGAAAATACATGAAGAATTTTAATTTAATTACATGAACGACCAAAATATGTGAAATTATTTCGTCCTCATAAAATTTGCGATTTTCTCATAAAAATATGCAGAAATTACCGGAAAAATACTAAAGTTTTTGTCATTAATTTTGCCTTCTTTATTACTCTTGAATGTAATAAAAATAACTAGTATTTTAAAAGAATTTTAAATATGTTTTTTTCGTTAAAATACCTACTTTATGATAATATTTTAGGAATATATGATGAGCAAACTACTTTATCCCTCGCGTGAAACTAATTTCCGCAATCCCATTAAAGCGTCTCTGCCTTACATTTCATAACGTATTTGCCATTCCGTGTCTACATTTATAGCGCACAAGCTTGTCCGGCTTTGGTTTAAAAGCTTGGATTAAGTGGGTCACATTATTTGTTCATTTCCACCCTTTGTGGCAATCCGCAATCCGAGCAAAATATCCGGTTAACCGTTCGCAAACTATTCATAGCGGGTCCCGGAATAGGTTTCATTTAGCTATAGAAAAACTATGATGCACATACAATTTAAATCAATCTACAACTTCTACTTTACTCATATATATATATATATATATATATATATATATATATATATATATATATATATATATATATATATATATAGGGCTTACCTAGTTATTCCCATATTAATACAGAATACTCCAAGAAGTGTAACTGTACCTTGCCCTACTCAGGCAAGGCCTACTAAGACTCGCACTATTGAGCTATAACCTACTATGCCATGACCTACTGAGCAATATCCTACTGAGCTATGACCTACTGATCAATATCCTACTGAGCTATGACCTAATGAGCATGTCCTACCGAGCTATCCACTACCCATACTTTACCGAGAAATGCTCTAGTGATTATGCCCTTCTGAGCCAATATCTACTGAGCCATGTTTTACTAACCCATGCCATACTGAGCTATGACTTCCTGGATAATGCTCTACTGAGCCATGACCTACTGAATCATGTGTTCCTGAGCCAATATATATTTTGCATTATCCTAATGAACCATGCCCTACCGAGCCAATATATACTGAGTCATGTCCTACTATTCCATTCCCATCCTGAGCTAATATCTACTGAGCCATATCCTATTGAGCTATGACCTACTGAGCTATATCCTACTGAGCTATAACCTACTGAGTCATATCCTACTCAGCTATGCACTACCAAAACTTTACCGAGAAATGCTCTAGTGATTCATGCCCTTGTGAGCCTGTATCTACTGATCCATGCCCTACTGAACCATGCCCTTCTGATCCAATATCTATTTAGCCATATCCTATTGATCTATGACCTACTGAGCCATATCCTACTGGGGTATAACCAACTGAGTCATATCCTACTGAGCAATGACCTACTGAGCTTATGTACTACCCATACTTTACCGAGGAATGATCTAGTGATCCATGCCCTTGTGAGGCTATATCTACTGATCCATGTCCTACAGAACCATACACTTCTGAGCCAATATCTACTGAGTTATGTCGTACTAAACCATGCCCTTCTAATCTAATATCTATTGAACCATATCATATTGAGCTAAGACCTACTAAACCATATCCTACTGAGCTATGCACTACCCATTCTTTACCGAAAATGCACTAGCGAATCATGCCCTTGTGAACCAATATCTACTGATCCATGTCCTACTAAACCATGCCGTTCTGAAGCAATATATAGTGATTCTTGTGCTATTAACCCATACCTTCCTGACTTACTGCTATGACTTACTGAACCATGCGCTACTGAGCCATGACCTACTAAATCATGCGCTTCTGAGGTAATTTCTATTGAGCCTTGTCCTACTGAACCATGCTCTTCTGAGTCAATATCTACTGAGTCATGTCCTACTAACCCATGCCTTACTAAACAATGACTTACTGAACCATGCCCTACTGAACTATGCCATACTGAGTTACGGTATGCTGAGTCATGTTCTACTGAGACTATTCCTACTGAGCTACACTTTACCCAGAAATGCTATAGTGGTCCTTGTCCTACTGAGCCATGCCCCACAACAATGCCCTAATAAACCGTGTTCTGCTGAGTCTTGCAAAACTGAGGCATATTTTAAGAACCATGCCCTATTACTGCTATGACTTTAAGGAGTTTCTATTGTCACTCTTATCAAGTGGTCTGCTTTCACTCATCCATCTATTTTTCTCTTTTACGTTTCTAGTAGTGCCGCCTCGTTCAGACAGACCTACCTTATAATGCGGTTTAACATTCCGAGTAGATGCGAAACTTTGAACAAGTTTACCATTGCAAGAGACTAAACCCTTCAAAACAAGAGACCAGATAATCCAGAAATTAATGTAGCCAATTTCAACTTTATCCTTTCACGTTTTCTATGCTTGTTTATGCCGTATTGATATTACAATACGATATTACTGCAAGCGCCATTTTAATATTGTATATTTAGATCTTTAGGGTACGATTTTCCATTTTGTTACTATATTTTTCCCGCATTAAGAATTTTCAGTCCAAAATTGAAAGAAGAATTAAATGGGAATGAAACTCCTCAAGATCTTAAGCAAATCTTTTATTAAATTAGTGAAAACAAAAATGAAGGAATTTAAATTAAAAATCTATAAATTCATAAAAAGCGAAAACAAAAGAAACACGATCAAGAAGATGATTTTAACCATTTGCCCTAATACTAGAATTCTACTACAATACTTTCAATCTTTACAAAAAATAGTAGCAAATTTATACATTTGTTCATGAATAAATGAAACAAATATAAAAGAAAAGGGACGACAGATCAAACAAAGTCAAAACCAATACGGTTTGACTACTTGTACAATGTTTGTACTTTCCAGGAGAGGAAAATTAAAGTAAGAAACTTTATTAAGATCCCAAAATAAAAGAACAATAAACTAAACTGCTCGTTATTGTACCTGTTATCTATTTTAGTCTACGATACTTCTGTTGTAAATGGTTACGTCTACGAGGTTGTAATAGTTAAACATAAAATATGAAAAGATTGCTTCTAGTAAAAAAAAGTACTATTGTTATTATATTAAAATGTAAATAATTACCTATAAGTAGAATTGAAATTATTTGTTAAGAATCCACACCAAAAGTAGAGTCTGTATTTCTTTACAAGGTTTGTATTTATGTATTTTTGATAATACCTTAAGTTTTGCTTTATATTAAAGTTAATTGTACTTTCTGTTAGAACGTAATATTTTATTGATTCATCCAGGGTAGGTTTCTATTATGTTTTTAATAAACATAGGTCTTAGTGAAAACACTTGTTCCTACTTTATGTCAACACAAACACACTCAAACTACAACAAATTGTGAAATGACAACATAGCCAGTCAACCAAGCAGTTCGCCTCATGTATAATCTTAGTCTCCAGGCATTAAAATGCCTTCGTCTTCCATCCAAGCAATACAATTTTCTGTTATTTGGCAGAAACCCATCCTAACTTCCAGCCCTTTACCAAAAGCCCTGTTCCCTTATACGTATCCGCAACCAGTGTCGCGTCAGACCGACGTTCCATAACCCAGAGGACCACCAATCCCCTTCTTTTCTCACTAACTCAAATAATATTTGTGGCAATTGCATATTATTGCTGCTATTCAGAACTTACGCATTATAAATATATATTTCTGAAGAATAATTTCTTATTGCACAGGATATAAAATGCTTTGCGAAGGAGTGAATAGGTAAAACCAAAGTAATTATTTAGGAATTCTAACAAGAGTGGAAGACAATTCTTCCCACTTTATATCTTTCTAGATTTCATACAAGCGCAATGCTGCCTCTCTGTATATATTTCCCTCCCTACTGAATTGTCGCGAAGGTTTCCGGAAGAAAATCATAGTGGCAGCTGTTTCGTTTTACAATTAGAGATTATTTAGGGGTTCTGTTTAAACCATATATAATATAAAGTCCTAAAGTAGTCTTAAATAAGTTTTTAAATTCTGATACATTTCATTAGTGAAAAGCTTCAGCTTGAAATAAATGTAAAAATAAAGTAATGTAAAATAAAGTAAAGATTCCAGACTACTGATGTTTTTATGCTAGATCCATTTAGGTTTTTATCTATATTAATTTATGTTGGGTATATTAGTAGTAGGTTAAATTGTTAAAATATTCCAATTAAGTTAACGGTAAACGTAGTTGACAAATATATTGACTTCATAATTACTTGAGTTATTAATTATTTAACTTCGTAGAAGGTTAATAAGTTACGCCGATGTCAGAACTACCAGGGAAGTAACTATATTAGTTTATATCAAGTACTCTAGAAATAATACTTTTTGATGACATTTTATTGTTTAAAAAAAATTTTAACTACAGTATATTTGTCATGAAAAAAACATATTCAACATTTTTATTTTAAAGAAGTAAACCATGTTTTTAATTTTCAACTCTCAAAGTATTCTAGTGTTTGTAACGTATTATAATATTGGTCAAAGATTTAGATTCAAACAGCCTGATTTTAAAATTTTGTTAGCGAATTTCATTGCGTGTTCAGTAGAGCGTACGGGAGGCACGTCACGAGTGACGCACATAGGGCTAACTGTGTTAATGCTATGCAAATGAGAAAACAATATTTCACTCTATTCCAGTGCTTTATTAAATATGGAATTCTTATGAACTACGAGAGAAGGGAAGAAAATAGTCGGCTCCAGCTGACGTCAGACCTTTTGTTTTCCTCTCGGATGAGTTGTTTTTCCTGGAATGCTTCCTTGTTACAATTAAAAACTACAATTATTTATAGTTAGAAGTAATTGCTCGTTATATACTCCGGAAATAGTATTAGTCTGGTGGAAGAACATTACACCGGAAGGACTAATTAAGGCTTTGTCAGTCAAATAGTTCTCGATCATCATTAAAATGTAACTTGATTCGAAAAAAACTTGAAAAACAAATCGGAAATTTGACAGCTCAAAGTTAAAAAGTTGGAAACTAACTTCAATTCACAACACAGATAGACACACACACACACACACACACAACCTTACACTCATTTCGTGTGTTTGTAAGTTTTGTATTATTATCTATTTTGATATTGTAACGTATTACTTACGGGTTTTTTACTGAAACCCCCTTGATTTTATAAAGTTTCTTGTGTTGAGAAGGAGAAGATAAATTTATGTTCCTTTCAACATATTTATCACTGAAGCGTTCTAACCAAGTTTTATCATGTTTTCCTTATAACTGAAGTCTCTGCACATCACCAGTTATATTTTTTTTGAATTATCGATGACGTTGTTGGACGTCGTTAGCTACCTTTTATTTATATATGTGGATATTATAAATTTATTTTCATGAAGTATTCACTATTATAAAATAAAAAATAATACAAAATCTCAGTTCTAAACATGTATATACATGCAGAAGCCTCAAGGTCTTAAATATGAAGGTGTGCAGGCATGCTATCGTCAGTGGTCTGTTTGGAACGCTAACGAAAGTAAACTGATCATATATTGTGAGAGTTATCGATTATAGACGCATGTCATTGACTCTACAGATATACAAATCCTTGCAAGTAACCTCTGTATCACTAGTAATCTTTGTCACACAAGGAACCTCTGTAACACAAGTAGCCTCTGTAACACCAATAACTTCTGTAGCACAAGTAACCTTTGTGACACACGTAAATTCTGTAAAACAAGGAGTCTCGGTGACACAAGTAACGTCTGTAGCACAAGAAGCCTCTGTAACACAAAAAACCTTTATAATAAAAGAAGCCTCTGTGACACAGGTAACCTCCGCAATATAGCATTGTTGAAACAAGTAACCTCTGTAAAACAAAGAGCCTTGGCGACACAAGTAACTCCTGTAATATGGGATAATTTTTGAAACAAGTAACCTCAATAATACAATGAACCTCTGTGACACTACTAACATTTGTAATAAAAGAAGCCTCTGTGACACAGGTAACTTTTGTAATATAGGGAGCATTGTTGAAACAAGTAACCTCTGCAAAACAAGGAGCCTTGGTGACACAAGTAACCTCTGTGTCACAAGTACCCTTTGTATACAAATAACCTCTGTAACACGAATAATAAGCAACCCCTGTAAGATAAGTAATTTCTATATATCAAGTAACCTCTGTAACGTAAACCTCTGTAGACTCTGTCACAACTACTCTCTGTGACAGAAGTAACTTCAGGGGTACCCATATCCACAGTAACCTAAGTAACGTATGCAGTCATGTAGGCTACTATCGCTAACTGATAAGGTATACCATCGATTTGGGAAAATAATAACGAATTCAAACCATTATATAAATAGCTTATTAAATTTCAGCCGCTGCCTTTAGATTCCCAGCGCATGTAGACCTACTCTTACTTCGTCATTAGCGCATAACTTGCTTTCAAACGCCAGATACCTGTTTGCATACAAAGCGATAGCTCTACCTAACTTTGAAATGCAATTTTACACTTGACTTTGATCTTTTACGAGGAATTCAACCCGCAACTTTGCGAAACGAAATAACATTGCAACTAAGCTTTTTAGTAAAAATAATTCGTTCAAGCGTGGAAATTAAAAAAGAGGTATAAGCTATAATATTTTCATTAACATCCAAGCGTAATTTATTCAAACTATATTTCCTAAATGTTTCAAGTCGAAGTACGTTGACACAAGGGGAATAAGTTTTTTTATCATAATACGTTAAAATAGCTTGTCGAGTAATGTAGACAATCGAAGATAAAAATAAAGAATGCATTGTTGAATCTATGACATGGAAAGAGTTTAACATATTTTATAGCAGACTTAAATTTTTATTAAAGATGAAATGGAATTTGCGTCAAATCCGTAGTTTGAAGAAATATTCAACTCTGTTTTAATGATTCTTGTGTGTGTCAACGTTTGTGTTATATAACTCCTTTTGGTTTCTCTTTCAAATCTTTCATTTATTTTCCCCATTGCAATATATGTTCTAAATTCATTGTAATCCCCACCATTCTACGTCTTAAATAGGCCACTGTTCGTCTGCTAGCCAAGTCTCTTTCTATGTCTCGCTCGTTATACGATTATAGCAGAGGATAGTTCTCGATCTGCAGTCAATAAAACGTATTTACATATTTAAATTCTGTTAAGCAAACTGTTACATTTAAACCGTTACTGTCTCGTTGAGACGATGCTGAGATGAAATTACATTTAAGTCCATAACATTGGATAAAGTTAATAGCCGCTGTTGTTGATATAGCACGAAATGGGTGAATATTGTTTAACATTTTGGAAGTTCAAACATTATCCACACAGTGACGTCATCCCTTTACACATCCTAACTAACCTAACCTTCACGTATTATACAATGCAATTGAAAAAACCAGAATAATGTTAATTAAAATATTTTCACCATTGGCTATAAGTTAGTGTTTAGGATCGACAAGTAATATTCTCAACCTGATCAATCTTTCCATGTAAAGGAAGAATAGAAGGTAAATTTGATTTTAAAAAAACTATTAGTAAAACATTTGCGTTTCTTAAAATATTTAATTATCCAATGAAGTGGCTGATTAATCTGCATAACATGCGATTAAAGGGAGGTATACCGACAGTCAGGACACAGGAATATCCTGAAAGCCGGTGTAATCTGGTGTTTACAGGCAAATGTGTCTATTTGTTGCGAAATTAACTACACACTTTAAAACTTGTGCCTTTTTGAAAATGCCAAAATTTACAACAAATAATATTTTCAGGCCTTTGTAATTCATAATGAGCCTTGCAACATACTCAGCCGTTAAAAAATTATAACCTATGTATTATTTGTAGGTTATGAAAATTTGTGCAATAAAAAATTTGATAGGAAAGCGTTAGAAAATAAAACTAGTTGAAATTGTCAAAGACTTTTTTTTTTGTAAATATTTGTAGGTATTATTTATTTGTTATTTGTTTATCTTTATTTTGTGTGTGGGACGGGTCTCTATGTATCTAGATATGTAATTAGAGTTACATTTATTGTTAAAACCCTTTCTTTATTAGTTTATTGTTACATGTTATGGGTTGAAAGTTTATTGATATAAATTTATTTATTGTTAAGTTTTTGCTTCTAGGGTTTTATTTTTTAAAAATTTTTTGTAAAATATTTCTTTGTAATTTTATTAGACTTTAATTCTCATTGTTTTTAAACACTAGTCTTGATGGGCAATTACTTTCAATATGGGTTTTTAACCAGGAAACCTATAGCTAGGAAACTGTAAGAAAATAAAACTAGCTGAAATTAACAAGGAATTGGGTTTTTGGCAAATATTTGTAAGCATTACAGTTTATCTTCATGTATTATGATTTTACCTATAAATTCAGAGACAGGTAATTGCACGTTTACGCAGAAATAATTGTTTACGACCATACCGACACTAATGATAACCCAAGACGTTTCAATCAGCTACACAAGAGGCTTTACATTTATGTCTTGTAAATTTATACATTATAGTTTTCCTTACTATCTCTAATACAAGAAATAACAAATAAGCATTTTTTAAATCAATTACTACTTAGACAAAGAAAGACAAAATGTATTTAATTACTTTTTATTAAATAATTACAATTAATATAAATAAAGTAACATAATCTATGTGTAAAAATATCTGTTCTACCACATAACCTATAGCATGAAAGTGTTGTTTTATGAAACCATATGTTATCACTAATATTAAGTCAAATGGAACGTAATAACTATATTGCATACCTCGCCCCTTTTCTGAAAAGTTTTTATCCCGTATAAAACTAAAATTAATTCACTGAATTTAAGAGAATGTGTAAAAGGTATTTTAATAACGATTGAAAATTTATATATACATATATATATATATATATATATATATATATATATATATATATATATATATATATATATAAGGAGAGTGTGAACTAATAGAAGGAATTGAAAAGTATGATGGTATCTCCCAAGACACCAGTTATAACCACTGTTAAAAAGCAAGTGTAATTCAGGAAAGCGATCTTTCTTACTTCATGTCCTCATGTTTTCCCTATTACAGGGGATCATATTCTTTCCTAAACTTTATCTAATATCCCCTCTATCTCTTTGTAAAAAGAGATGTATTGGGGAGACTTTTCTTAAACCAAAAATCCTTTTTATTTTGATAATAGTTTTTTAGACAATAATCCTAGACGAAAAGATTCATAATTACTGTACCCCTTAGACTTTTAAAAAAGTAGTCCTTTAAGAAGTAAAACAAACAAACAACAACAACCAGAAAAACAAACATGCACTGGGCTCTAATATTCTTCCGATCTTAAGACATCCATTTCTGTATTCTCAAATTCATTCCTTATCTAGTGCCCAATATATATTTTTTTAATCCGGGGAAACCATCCTGCCTTGGTAACGTAAAATTGTAGTGTTGTGAGATGATTATTGTTTTAGTTTAAAAAAAAACATATAAAAGTAAATTTATACAAATTATTAACGGTTTTAACAGGAATTGAATTTATGGATTAAGAGCAATAGATTGAATATAGTCCCATGCCATACTTTTGTAGATCTTTAAGCCTCTAAAACTTTCACGCTCGTACGTCTGTAACACTTAGCATAGCACAATGCATAGTTGTTACTTTAATTAGTACTCCAGTAGCTGTACTTTGTTTATAACCCCAGGAGAGACTCCGACCAGCTTAACAAATCTACTGGGTTGTATATATCACTTACAGTGCAAACACCGAAATTCCACCGCCGCGCTGTTCTGATAGTGTGAGAGCAGTGATTTCTTCAAGGCACATTAGTGTGAGCAAAAATTGCATTTATTAATTAATCCATTACGAATAGAACATTATACATGTTGAGTAATATGGCCTATAAAGGTTATGGAAATCAATATTAGGCTGATAAAGGTAGAATCAAAGCAAGGTTTAAGGTGTAGAGACGTTTGTGTGTGATTCTCGTGTCTAAAGGTGAACCTGGAGTCTACTTGTTACACTTCTATCTAGGAAGAAGTAAGAAGACTGATATGTGACAAATATAGGAGTACAAAAAGGACAATAAAGACAATTACCCTTAATTCATCACGTGTTCAAAGGAGAGTGGCTTCCGCTACCTTCTCAAAGGGTATCGGATGTATTATGTGTTATGTTTGTATACCCTGTCACAATAAAGCAGAGTGATTTTCTGGAAGGCATTCGACTCTGCACGCTAAAACTATGAGGTTCGTCACCTCACCCCCCAACTCTCCACACTTAGTTCCCATATCTAACGAGATTTTAAAAATATGACAAGTAATGATATTCGAAATAAACGTTGTTAAGTGTGAACAAGCGAGAACAAGTGTGACCAAGTGATAATAAACGTGGATAAGTGATGATAAATTTGGACATGCAGGTACGGTGATATGTGTG
>JBAIZL010000004.1:46131162-46191162 GCA_036971475.1 Prosapia bicincta
ATTCTTTTCCGTTGTCTCTACCTGAGAGTGCTGACGACCTTTATTATTATTGTGACGAATTACAGAGGATGACAAATGAATGAGTGATGAATTAGAAAGGTTCTACTGTAATATTATTTATAAGCCGTCAGGTGGTGTTTGCGTGAGGTGTTCATAGTTTGTTATAACTTCGGCGTAGTTAGAAAAGCAAATTGCCATTCTAATTTTAATCTTCTTTTATTAAAAACCAAGCATGAACCCGGACAACCCTTTTTTTTAAGGATTTTTGATTTTTTAATTTTATTTTGTGATTTTGGTCACGGGTAATTGATTGGCATCGGTCTCACAGTTGGGAAAATTCCCACCTGTCTCACAGTGCCTTCTAGATTCCCCATGTTATCCTAATGGAATTAATCACGAGCTCAGACAATCTTAACTCTTGCACAAAGATTTTTGATTTCTTTTTTTTAGAGGTTTTCGGCCACGGAAAGTCGATTGGTACCAGTATCAACCTTTAAAAAATTCGTGATCCCGTCACAGTGGCTTCTACAGATCCCATGTTAGGGGTATGGGTCCAAGTACAAGCACGGGCAAACGCTTCTTCGCCCAACAATTTATGGCTTTTTAATTTAGGGGTGTGGTTCGGTTATGAGATATCGACTGGCACCAATCTCAACCTTGGGAAAATTAGGGATTCCGCCCCAGTACCTTCTAGAGTTCCCATGTTATCCTAATGAAACTAAACATGGGCCCGGACAAACCCTAATGATTTTTAATTTTTTGGGGGATTTTTGACCATGGGAAATCGTTTGGCACCGGTCTCAACCTCAAGAAAATTTGGTATCCTGCCAAAGTGGCTCCTACATTTCCCATGTTATGCTAATGATCCTAGGTAAGAGCCTGGGAAATCGTTTTTTCACCGATGAATTTATGATTTTTTTACTTTGGGGGGGGGATGGTTCGGTAACGGGAAATCGATTGGCACCGGTCTCAACCTTGAAAAAGTTCGGGATTCCACCCCAATGGTTCCTTGAGTTAACATGTTATTCTTATGGAACTCTATTTTTACCGCCATCCAATCCCACACACACCCGCAACGAAGTATGGAAAGAAGTTCTGAATAATCGTTCCAGTGGTCCTCCAATGGCAACAGACAATCCGAACGATATGGAAGTTGGTATGTACGATATGATATATTGTGTATTAAAACGTGTTGAATTTGTAAATATAAAATGTGTTTATATTGTGTTTATATTAAATAAATTTGTGTGGATCACTCAATTAACTTACCATAAATGGTGTGTCTTATACGAGCGAAGCTCTGTCTTCCGGTACTTCTAAAAAAGTCATTACTTTCAAACACAATAGAAGTCCTTAGTTAAATGTCCCAAAAGTCATAGAAAATTTTTCTCTCTAAATAAAAAGCATTTACCAATGCTACACTAATTATAAATCCATTCCATATTCACAGATAAAGTTACAGCACACAACATATCTACACTGAAGCTCGGACCACATGACCGTGCACATGACCTTGCGTGTACTATCATTTCTGAAAACATGTTACATATTCTATACATCAACAGCTTCTGCATTCGATATACACATATTTCAAGATTGTTTGATATTTCATGCCGAAGCCAATTTGTCATCGAATCTTTCTAATATCATCCTACCTATGCAAGTCAGTGTTTTGACAGTAGTTATCATGTTTCTGGCAAAGTATTTATACTGACACTCCACCTCCCCCCTCTCCTCAATTTGTGTTAGTATCTTCTATCTTACAATTCGTAGAGTCATTAGGCGCCATTGGTCTTCATTAGCGTATGAAACTCAAAAAACACCATGGCTCATTACTTTATGATATTAAGCTCACAAAGTATTATTTGGCATTAGCCTACTCTCTTTCAACACATTTCCTTACCACTCGTCAAAACGCAGTTGAATTGCCTATATAGTGCCGTGATTAATGTGTGTTCTAGTCTGCAAGATATACATACGTGTCCAGCCATTTTTACTACTATATTTGTTGTGTAAATGCGTATTTAATGATATTGAATACTCACAGAAAAACACGACTCAAATATCGACATGTATAATTAAAATTAACACGTGTAAAAATGAAATAATATGTATATAGTTATATAAAAGGTTAAATTTGTATAATTTAAAATTGTAATTTTTTAATGACGCTCTTAATCCTAAATTATGATCCAAAAAGAAATTTTTACTTACAATTGTCTCAATTATTGCTACAAAATTATTATACTTGAATTAAATACTTGAAACGATTACTAAGCTATAAATTAGTTTTATTAAATTAATAAATATAGGTCTGGATTTAAATTTTATTTGTTATGTGTATTGTGTAAAAAGGATTAATGTGTATACAGATATATAAAACTGTAAATATAATAAATTGATATTATTATTATTAATTATAAATATGATAAATACATAAATTAATAAGTATATTATTATTAATAAATATCATAAATAAATAAATATATTAAATAAAATGTAATTTAATTTAAAATTGAAATATGTTAACATATTAGATGCGCTCTTAACGATAAATTATTATTTACACAAATTAGGCCTAAAATAATTCTACACAATTAAATGTACTTAAATATACTACGGTATAAAATTACCGCTACTAAATTATTAAATATAGGCCTCCATAGAAAATCGAATTGTTGTATGTGTTCTGGCCTGTTTCTAAAAACAAACACTTATTGATCGTTTAAAAAGTAGTTGAAACAAATTCCAATCTTTACATGTACACATTATAAAACATTTTATTTAATAAAGTTGATTGTTTCATTTTGCAAAACAATCAACTCTCCGAGGACCGACGTCCCACCCCCTACCAAGTTATTCCCTCAATGTATATTTAGAAGTTACTGAACGGTTCAGTGTTGGGCGAAACTGTGCTTTTGTTTGCTCTGTCACGACAAATAGGTCAGAGTGTTTGTCGAAGCATAATACAACCTGTCACGGCTTTTTGTGATGCATTGCGTATAAAATAACGAGGATATTCAAAACCTATAAATATGTAGAAAAGATGTTTTATTAGATTTGAGGGTGTTGGTTGCTTTCACAGCAATTTATAAACATACATAATACTAGCAGAGTACCCGTCCTTCGTACGGGGCTGACGTATATTCGTATTGATTTCATTTGCATTTGTATTTGGGGTATTCAATTTACTGAAATTAAATCCTAATAAATATGTCAAGCTATAGTTTATAAACTTACCGAATAATGCCTTAAAAAACTAAAAGAAAGAAAAGCTTCTGCTTGTAACATGAAATTTATAGAATATAAATAACCTTGAAAGATGAATAAAAAGAAATATTTACTATCACTATTTTAATTGTGTTTAAAAGTGACTATTACAGGTGATTAGAAACACATTTACTATCAGCTGATTAGGCTTAGTAATGTAATGGAGTATACATAATTGAGTGTTAAGGGAATTTTCAAGGCCAGAGGGGCGGTGCCCTGATTGAAATTCTAAATATAGATATGCCTATGTGTTACCAGGGACTATAAAATGTTCATGTAAAAGATCAGCTCAATGGATCCAGTAGGTTTTACGTGATTGATTAATTCACACACACACACACACACACACACACACACACACACAAACACACACACAGACACACGCACACACACACACACACACACACCCTACAAAACACACACACACACACACACACACACACACACAAACAAACAAACACACAAAAACAGACAAACACACACACATCACACAACCCACACACACACACACACACACACACACACACACACACATACACACATCACACAATACACACATATACACCACACCCACTACAACACACACACACACACACACACACACACACACACACACACAGACACACACACAAACACTCACACACACACACACACACACACACACACACACACACACACAAAACAAACAAACACACACTCTCTCTCACACACACACACACATCACATCACACAATACGTACACATACACCACACCCACTACAACACACACACACACACACACACTCACATTCACAAACAATTAGATTTTTATATACTAGTATAGACGGAAAGCTTCCTACTCGGCCAGGTTGACCTGAAATTTGGCAGGTTTTAGATTTTCTATGTGATGTGATTTTTATCTGATGTGTGTGGAGTCATTTCTTGGCTTCTCGTTAATAAGAAGTATTGCGGTTACTTTAAAATTGCCAAGATATATATGTCTTTGTAATTATTAAATGATTGTTTGAAATGATAAGGTTTTTAATAAGTTTAATAAGTTTTTTGAAGGCGTATTTGAATTCTTTAAAGTGAAATCGATTGCTTCGCCTAAGTTCGGATTTATTAAAGTGGTAGAAATAAAGATCAGTTTATTGTGAGAATTAAAAAAAAAATATTTTAAACTTTTAGTCATATTAGTTTCTTTTCTTTTGTTTTGGTTTACCAGCAAAGATATATTTTGTTTAACTCCGTTGAAATGAAAAAGTTCTTTTATTGCTTGACCCAAAATATGGAAGATAAAATAATTTTTGTTGCAACAGGAACACTCACGAAACGTAGACAAACAGAACAAGGTAGAACCTGAGTTTAGTGACGTGCTTGAGGTCAGAGTATATGTGCAGCGGGAAATACTATTTTACTAAAAAAATATGTTGTACCTCATGTTTAACTTTAATTGAACAGTGATTGAATGATGTTGCTAATATTTTTCTTTAATTCCGACTACACGCTACTTTAAAGATAGCCTCTCGTTTGTAACTTTTCCCTACTCTACTCTCCTACGCCACTAGACACATCCAGTTTTACTCTCTGAACTTGAATCAAGTCAAAAAAATCACCTTTAAAAGTGTTTACAATTTCATCTAGTGATGACGTCATATTTACAACATATACTCATCCTACACTAGTATATGAAAGAATTTCCTTGGATATTGTATCAATGTCCTTTTGCTTTAAGGCGTGTAAAAGTAAATATGCATGGGTGCATTTCCTTTCGCTAATTACAATAAGTGGGCTCACTTGCTTCATATAATACAGAAAGTACTAAATTTATACAAACAATATTATATTTTACTCCAAATTATTAAAAGCATAGGGTCTATACTTTTTAAAATCTGTTAAGCATGTAATGAGACAAAATAACGACGGGTAACTACAATTTGTATATATATATATATATATATATATTTCAATGAATATTATCTGAGAATGTAAAGAAATTACCTAGTTTCGGTCATAATAGTATAATGTGAAAAAAGATACAAGTACGTTTAACGAGATACTTGAATCCGCAGATCTCGGTAAATCTTTATTTCGACCATCTGCGGGAAATAGCAATTAATGTCAAGGCTGCTTTTGTTGAAAGGTGGGCCGTAATCGTGTTGTCAGCCCTTTGAAGTAGCTGGCCCAAAGGCAGACGTTTTTATAGACTAAACTATAACTAGTACTAGAAAATAAATTTTAGGTTTGTGTTTATTACATTTTAATTATTATTTTTGCTCACAAGCAGAGTCAATTAATACAAAGCCATCATGTTCCGACTGTTTTTTAACTGACGGGTAATAGATAGATGATAGAGCCTGGCGGGAAAGTTTCTATTTCTTGCAACAGTGAGCAATAGTTTTTGTACCAAACCTTAACACAAACTATATTTTGCAATATTAAAGGTATTTTGGGTCTTACATGGACGAAGTGCTTTTGGGTGGTCTCATTTAATTTCTAAAGCCAAAATATCAAAATTAAAAATAAGAAACAAAATATAGTAAACAATTCTCTAGAATTGCAATTTTAAAAACAATGTGACAATTATTGTGAATGAAATCTCTATATTAGTCAAACATAACAAGTTTTATTGTTGAAGTTGAAGTCCGTATTTTATTATTCTTCAAATTAAGTAAATATGATCCTCTCCCTTATCCAGACTTCTTCAGCCCTTGTAGAAGCTATCGATTAGTCCGGCCTTAGTACTTCAGGGTTAGCTCTTTTGATTAGGTCAGTCCAGCTAGTGCAAATCTTTCTACACTCTCGCCGGCATAACCTCTAAGGGCTAGACTTTCAGCCTAAACACCTCCTAAGAGAAGGATGGCTGCCAAACTTAGGTCTTGTGTCCAATGATTTAGGTATTCAGTGCTATTAATCTAAAGTAATCTCCTTACTAAACTTTGAATGCTATAATGTTACAAACATTCTTTAATTTCCAGGGGGAATAGGGATTTAAAACACCTTTGGTGAGAGAAATGAAGAACAATCATCCCCCTTATGCCCCGATTTGCAATCACGAGTTAAAATAACTCTGTATAGGAGCCATGAAGGTATAGAACCTGATACACAGCCTTGTCATCGCAGACACGAGGAGCGCTAGGTTAAATGTAGCCAGCGTTATACTTCTTATAGGAAATGTCCTTGTACAGTAAGGGGGTGAATGATTGCCAGCCTTGGAAGGGTTGCTTTTTGTAAGTACTCTTAGCCTTAAAGTAAAAACACAATGGTACTTTGCCAAGGCGGTCTTCTCTTAAAAGCCAAACCTCACTCTGACTAACTCCATTTTCGACTCCAAATAGCTTCGGCGTTGTCATGCTCAGGAGTAGTTTTAGATCGGCGGCCACCATGAAGACATTTTACGATATATAGAGTGAATTACTAACTTCATGGTTAAAGTTAATGTCGGAATTTATCAGTTGTTCTATTAAAATTATTCATTAATAATCTCAATGTATTAAATCCTCTCCAATAGGAAGCAATAAAAAAGTAAGATTTTCCAGCTGTGTCTCCCTGATTTCTAGTAAATATTATTTATTAATTTTATAATAAAATAGAAATTTATCGCAGAGTTTGCTCACGTCGCTCTCTAAGAACTTGGGATTTATTATTCCCTGGAGCTCGGTTGGCTAAGGAATGGGATTGGAGCCAAAAGAGGACGTGTCTCTATTTCCACGGCGACAAATATCCCAATAAACCGCCCACGTTCCAAATCGCTCTTGTAAAGCAAACGTATTATCTATCGTAACTCTTTTGTGAAGTATTCTGTGTCTGTAACTTTAGTGACGTTGTAAAGTAGTTTTAGTGACGTAGATGAAGTTTTAGGGCTCTGTTATATGAAGGGAGCCGGTATTTTCCTGAGGTAAATTTGTTGTGAGAAAAATTACAGGATTCTTAAATAAAGCGAAATTGCACAAAACCTGTATCCAAACTCGAGATGCATTGTAATTATAGACATTATTATTGATTTACAAGAAAGAAGAAAATGTATGTCTACTACAGGAAAACATGCCAGAAATTATTCTCAACTGCAAGAGAGTGTGGCAGAAATATGGCTTTTAGACTATACGAAAGTGAGATGGAAATATATCTTAAATTACTGGAAACCGTGGTACAAATTAAAGCTACATTCCCCTAGAGTGAGGCAGAAAATACCTCACATTTTACGAGAATGTTACTGAATTATCTTACGTATGTATTATTTTAAGCGTAACCAGTTATTTCAGATAGGTAATTATTATTGTTATTATTATTATTATCTGTTGCGGTTACAGTGCGCATCTGAAGGCCATCTAGAAAAGGTTTGCACAAGTACTCCAAAATGCCCAAGCTGTGCTGGTGATCACCCTGCTCGCTCCTTTAACTGCCCAAAGTTCAAGGAGGAGAAAGCGATCCTCAGCATAATGGCAAAGGATAAAACATCTTTCCACGAAGCAAAAAAGAAGTTCAAGTCAACTCAACCTAGACTTGAAACAAAATCTTATGCCACAGCTACCACCACAGAAAAGTCGTGTTCCAACTGTGTTGAGCTAAATAAAAAAATTGAACTTCTCACTGAGCAAGTTAATCAGTTATTAGCATTAGTGACTAAAAACATGGTTTCCAACTCAAAGACTAATGTTGAATGTGCGGAAAAATCTCCATTGCCAGTTACCTCTGCGAAAATTGGAAGAAGTAAGACACTATTAGAGACAAATGTGAAAAACGTTAAACCTCCTATTACGAATAATAAAAATAAGAACAAAGCTGCACCTGTGAAAGTAGGTGCAAAATCACAAGCGACTCAAAAGAGGACCATTTCAAACTCCTCTTCTGATTCAAAAAACTCTTCAGATTCCACCACTACAATAGTGGTGATGGAATCTGATGACTCTCTGCCTGGAACGTCCAACATTCCAGGCCAGCGAATTTGCAATGACAGCAACGAGAGCCAGGTGAATCCATTTCACTAAAATACGATGTCCACGCCTAAACAATCCGTGATTCAGTGGAACATTAACGGTGTTAAAAGTCACATTGAGGATCTCAAATTAATTGTAAGGGATGTGTACATTTGTATTCAGGAGACACATCTCCATGAATCGCACAATTTCCATCTAAGGGAGTATTCAGTTTACAGATCGGACTTCGTTACAGAAAATCGAGCTAGAGGTGGCGTAGCCATTCTAGCCCGTGACTGTGTCGACGCCGTTTCTCTGAACTTAATAACTCCCTTACAAGCAGTAGCAATTCAAACAGCTGTTCCATACAAACTCACTCTCTGTTGCGTCTACCTCCCACCAAGTGACAACCTGCAACAGAGAGATCTTGTAGACCTTATAAATCAGTTACCGACTCCGTTTTTAATAGTGGGCGATTACAATGCCCACCATGTTTCATGGGGTTCCCCAGAATGCAACCCGCGAGGTAATCTGATCGAAAGCATCAGATTGGAACTGGATTTATACCTGCTAAATGACGGTTCTCCGACACATTTAGCAGCGTCAACAGGTGGATGGACAGCTGTAGACTTGTCATTATGCAGTCCTGTCTTGGCTACAATTCTAAAATGGTCAGCATTGCCTGATCTTTACAGTAGCGACCACATTCCTATTGAGATCTCTTTGTGTGACTCCTCACCCTGTTGTGTTCGACATCCCCGTTGGATCCTGAAAAAAGCCAACTGGGAACAATTTCCACAAGATCTAGAATCACTGGACGTGGATTACTTGGCTCCCATTGATGACATTGTCAATTCATTTACAAAAACCGTTTTGAATGCCGCCGGAAAGGCAATTCCAAAAACCTCATCCAAACCACGACGACCACCTGTTCCGTGGTGGAATGACGAGTGCACTGTGATCCATCGTTAACGGAGAAAAGCTTTGAACCAGTTCAAGAGACATCCAACGAGTGAAAACCTGGAAAAATATAAAATCTTCCGTGCAAAAGCACGGAGAATATTTAGGCAAAGTAAACGAGAATCATGGTCGCAGTACATTGGCTCAATTACAAGAACTTCAGCTCCATCCACAGTATGGAAGAAATTACGATCAGTCTGTGGCATTTCCGTTCCGATGCCATTAATTTCATTAAGGCATTCGGATGGTGTTTTGACCACGGACTGTGAGGAAATTGCCAATGCGTTATCGTTTTCAAAACATTCTTCATCTTCTGCATACAAGGACGCTTTCCAGGTGTTCAAACGTAAACAGGAAGCCTTACCTTTCACCGTTGGATTGTCTGGAGATTCTTGTTTGAATATCCATTTCTCTATCGACGAACTAGAGTCAGCTCTCTCGTCAACGAAGGATTCAGCTCCAGGCCCGGATGATATTGTATACTCCATGATTAAAAATCTACCACCGTCGGCAAAAGTAGTGCTCCTTCGGATATACAACCGTATATTCGAGGAGCACGGTTTTCCCGATGCATGGTTAGAAGCGGCAATAATTCCTCTTCTAAAACAAGGAAAGGACAAAACTAATCCCAGTAGTTACAGACCCACCTCTCTGACCAGCTGATTATGCAAACTACTGGAGAAGATGGTCAACCGTCGTCTTGTCTGGTATCTAGAAACAAACTTCTTTCTAACGTTCAGTGTGGTTCCAGACAAGGACGTTCATTAGTTGACCAATTGATTTTGTTGGAGTCAGCTATACAGAATGCCTTCATCTTACGACAAACACTGGTAGCTGTTTTCTTTGACCTTGAGAAGGGATATGACATGGCATGGAGAAGAGGAATTTTGAACGTATTGAAATCATGGGGTATACAAGGTAACATTCTTGCTTTTATACAAAATTATTTGAATAACAGGACTTTCCGTGTACGTCTAGGAGGCATATATTCTGATCGTTGCGAACTAGAGAATGGTGTACCACAGGGTGGCGTTTTGAGTGTGACGCTGTTTGCTGTTGCCATTAACAGCGTCACTTCAAACGTACAGTCACCGGTCCACTGTTCCCTGTTTGTAGACGATTTTTGTATATATATGGCTGCTAGAAGTATGGCAACAGCGGAAAGATCCTTACAATTAGTAATTAATAAATTGCAAGAATGGACCAAATCTACGGGCTTCAATTTTTCGGCTTCGAAGACCCAGTGTATAGCATTTAGTCGTCGCAGGCAACACCAGGAACCTATTCTTTATCTTGATGGTACGCGGCTTCAAACCGCGCATAATGTGAGATTTTTGGGTCTTTTATTGGATAAAAGACTTTCATGGAATCCGCATGTGCGTGATTTGAGGACCCGGCGCAGCAAGATATTGGATATGTTGAGAGTTCTAAGTGGTACAAATTGTGGAGCAGACAGAACCTGTATGCTCCGTTTCTATCGCGCCGTTGTAAGATCGCGCATAGATTACGGCTGTATAGCCTATTCATCTGCTCGACCTACGGTTCTGAAACTCCTGGATTCAATACATCACGCTGGCCTTAGACTTTCTACTGGTGCTTTTAGATCAAGCCCAATCTCCAGCCTTCTCGTTGAAGCTGGAGAACCATCTCTCTCTATGCGACGTCAAATGCTACAAATTTCATATCACACTGGTCTTCGAAGTAAAGCTAAACATCCGGCATTCAAAGCAGTTTTTGATAACTACCTCGAGGATCGTTACAATGTGCGTCAACGTTCAACTGCTCCCTTCGGAATAAGAACGTTGCGCATTTTTAGGAATCTAAATTTAGAACATCCACTTATATTAGAACGGACATCATGCTACATCCCTCCATGGACAATACAAAAGCCAAAATGTGACTTCTCATTGTCCATGTACCTAAAACACAATACTCCTGACGTTATTTATCGTCAGGAGTTTTTGCAGATTCAACAAACTCACCAACATACTGTGACTATATTCACAGACGGTTCAAAACTGGACAATGGGATAGGTTGTGCATTTTATATGGAAGGACAAACTTTCACTTACGGATTGCCCTCAGCCTGTAGCGTTTTTACTGCAGAACTATATGCAATTTTCCAAGCTTAAAATCAATTCCGTCTGTAAAATCTAAATATCTTGGGTGTTGTGATTCCAAAAGTGCTCTCCAGGCTATTCAGGAAATTTACACTAAGAACCCTTTAGTTGGAGACATCTTGTGCTCTATACACAGGCTCCAATTACGAGGTGTCGAGGTGTCATTTCACTGTGGAATATTCGGAGAGACTAAAGCAGATGAAGGTGCAAAATTAGCTACAGATATGTTGCCATCGACACAACGTGTGATGGCATCAGATTGTGTATGCAAAGTTAAAACTACACTATTCTCTGTTTGGAATGAAGAATGGCAAAATGTAAATAGAAACAAGCTGAGGGACATCAAAAATACCGTCCGACCATGGAGTACATCTGTTCGTTCGAATCGTAGGGAGGAAGTGGTGGTAACTCGACTTCGCATCGGCCACTCTTTGTTAACGCATGGATGGTTGATGCGACATGAGGATCCACCACTATGTCCGTTTTGTAGAAATAATATTACAATCAAGCATATCCTGCTTGATTGTGATAAGTTAACAAATTTGTATATACGTTACGTTCTTCGAGGTAGTTTAAAGGTGGTTTTAAGGGACGATGTCATGGCTATCGACCGTGTCATCGCTTTCTTACGCCACCTGAATCTATTTAATAGTATTTAAATTATGTATAATTTAGTTTCTAGTTTTAGTTACAATTAGTATTAAACATTTATTTTACTTCGTTTAGTTTGGTTAGTTTTATTTGCAATATTTATTTAAAATAAAAACTTTAGTTAGGCGATGATAACCTTAATAGGTTTTTCGCCTGGAAAAAAAATTATACTTTCATTACAATCATTCCGAGAGTGTGTTGGTACTTTTCAGAATCACAGCAAAATACACGCTTGTAATGATTTTCCCTATATTTCTATTGTCTACCGTTAGTAACATTCCCTCTGGAAGTTGTGTTGAGACAGACGAATGGACTTCAGTAGCAACACAATAATCAGTTAAAGAGTTGGTACGCTTGCTACTTTCCCATGTTGGTATAGCAACTAGCTCCGTATTAGCCGGATCTGACATAATTTTATCAATTGTCTCTTTCGTCTTAGCGTCAGAATTAGTAATTATTTAGCAGACTATAATTCATAATAATCTACATACCATTTAACATTCTGTGTTTATTAATACTAAACGATAAATATGCTGTTACACTTTAAAACAATAAACAACATAAGTGTAGCTGGTCCTACGTAAGCTAGCACGAGACTTCGAAGGTCCAAGGTAGGGGAAAGGGTAGACATTATAACATGAGGTGTAGTATTTATATTATAATTACGTAGATTTGTCAGATCAGAAGCTCGGTATACATATTGTTTTATATTTGATTTGTCATGTTAACCAGATCATTTACAAAACGTTTTCAACAATTTTACTCATATCAGTTTCCTAATCGACCGCAGCGCCTGCAATGTCTTAGTAGTGGCCTTTGATGCAACACGCACTACGTAAACCAATGTTTTTGAATAGTGCTAGCTATTTGTTTTCCATCGACTTGATCGCGCGCCAGCTTACGTGTGGCCAGTTTAGCTGTTATAACGCATTGGCTTACAGTAGTGATATTATATAAATATAATTCTATATACGTAATGGTTAAAATTTTCCTTTACTCAAATAATTTTCAAAACAACATAAGTTTACTTTTACTAATAATAATATACGTCAAGCTTTATTCTTTATCTATTTTTGAACACTTCAGAAGAATTATTTTATTTAACTGAGAGTTTTTATTTTAGACCAATAACTTTTCAAACTTAAACTTTAAACGTATAGGTCCCGAATCCAAGCCCTGGTACGGTCAATGAAATTTTAGATGCTTCTCAACTCCAGTTAGGAGAATGAGTACCTTGGGACAGGCGTAGTTTATTAATTTGCTATTGTAGAAAGTGATGGAAACCTTATCTTTCATGCATACTGTGTGACGTAATATCATTCTGCTTCTTAACCCTGTCAATGGAATACTTATTACAATTCTTGAATCCATTCATAATTTCTTCCTTTCCCTTTTCCCTTTTTATTCTTGCCTTATTTTAACACTTTTTAAAAGATAAGATTACTTCTGAAACGGGGAAGTTTTACGCAGTCTTCCCTTTGGATTTCCAAGGTCAGGTATGTTACATAATGTTGTCAAATTATGCTCTAATCATTGTTAAAAGTTAAATTCAGAATTTATTGGTAAGTATTTATTAAGTCTTCCTTTTCTCATGAACGCGGTATGTAAACTAAAAGAGTAAAATAAACATTTTTAAAAATCAATTCCTGCTTAGAAGAAGAATGACAATTTTTATTTAGTTATTTTTTATTAAATAATTACAATTGATTTTAATAAAGTAACATAACCTATGCGTTAAAACAGCTGTTCTATCCCATAACCACTAACATAAATCATCTGATTTATGAAATCATATGTTATCACTTATTTTAAGCCAAAGGAGACGAAATAACTATATTACACGCCTTGCCTGTATTGTGAAAAGTTTATATCCATATAAAACTAAAATAATTTATTATTAAATTTAATAATTGAATTATTATGTGGAAATACTATAACACGTCAGTTGTCATCCCCGACAAGTTTGAAAAAATGTATTTTATCTTGAGTTATTGGATAAAAATTATTTTATTAACGATTGAAAATTTGAACCAGATATATGTAGGGAGAGTGTGAACTAATAGACGGAATTGAATAAAATAATAATTATGTATATTAATAATAATATAAATAGGAATTATATATTAATAATTATGTTTCTTTAATAGAGAAAATTTGACAAGTAAACTCCCAAGCGACAATTCATGGAGGATGTGTGTTGTAGTTTCCTTCCTAGGCGTATCTAACTAGGCAGCTGATTAATTGTGGCAAGGCCTCTCATGGGGATTTGCGCTCAGAAACCTGCCAACATAACCTAACCTAACTACCACTGACATTTGAATAGAAACTCTGCGGAGGAAATGTCGTGAAGCTAAGACTGATAACAAAGCCTATCTACGACTACGTTACACATGGCATTACCTGGTTATTTCCCTGTACTTTACGTGTAACTGAAGGTTATCTCTAATACATTGGCAACTTATGGTAGGTACATACTGGCAATACTATCAAGGCATGGATTAAGGTACTGCGCTCATGGTTACCCCTAATGAAGAACACTATAAGCTTTTAGGCAGGTAGTGTGAAGTAATAGAGAGAATACACAATATCAAGAGCACAGTGGTACAATATATTACAATAAAAATATTGAAAAGAACCCCAATACCACAAAAATAATCAAAAATAACAAATAAGACAAGTTACTTAAGATTAAACCCTTATGTACATTTCGATGACCATGTCATCATCATCAGAGGGTCTAGTTACAAAACACAATCTAGCACACAAGACGTTACAAACTAGAATGATCTAGATCTATCATTCTAGTTTGTAACGTCTTGTGTGCTAGATTGTGTTTTGTAACTAGACCCTCTGATGATGATGACATGGTCATCGAAATGTACATAAGGGTTTAATCTTAAGTAACTTGTCTTATTTGTTATTTTTGATTATTTTTGTGGTATCGGGGTTCTTTTTAATATTTTTATTGTAATAGAGAGAAATTATAAAAATGTCAAGGTAAATGTAACAATAAGAAAAATAATAATTGTAATTCGTATTTATTGTCCATATTTATAATTATAATTGGAGATTTTTTGTTGATAACGTTCGAACAACTTCTATGTGAAACATAATGGTCGAAAATATGTGTAAGGTAAATGGTCTATTAGATCCGTTTTGTTAGTTAAATGGTTGAAAACATACTTGGATCTGAAAGTTAGTTATTAGTTGAGAAATGTTTTCGAAAATTCTGATATTCCTACGAAACGTAGCGGGAGTAATTCACCGGAGATTTAACCCAGACACGGTGGAAGTTAATGAAAACAGCTGTTTTCGTTTTCACTTTTACAATTCTTCATTTGAAATGTAATTTTAAAATGAAATTACCAACATATTTTAAATATCCTAAAATTTACTAAATCATATGATGGCGTATCAATAATTACAGCCTATGTTTTCAGTGCTTGTAGGTTATATTTCATTCTGTTTCATTCATCAATATTTAGTGTAAATGCATGATATTGATTGATCTTTAATTATTTTTAACTTGAGTTATTTTAAAGAGAATAGTAATTTCAAAGTATTTAAAAAATAAATTCATAGTTATGAATAATTGTAAAATTTGAATGTATAAATAACCATGTTTTCCCTTGCAGGGATTATTGTTTAAATACATATGATTGATTTACCAGTCAGGTACAAATATTTATTCAATGAAGCAATATTTAGATATCGGCTACATTATCGTCATCAGGTATTGTTCTCCTTTGATTGTTTAAATAAATACGTTTGATTTACCAGTCAGGTACAAATATTTATTCAGTGAGGCAATATTTAGATATCGGCTACATGATCGTCATCAGGTATTGTTTTCCTTTGATTATTTAAATAAATACGATTGATTTACCAGTCAGGTACAAATATTTATTCAATGAGGCAATATTTAGATATCGGCTACAATATCGTCATCAGGTATTGTTTTCCTTTGATTGTTTAAATAAATACGTTTGATTTACCAGTCAGGTACAAATATTTATTCAGTGAGGCAATATTTAGATATCGGCTACATTATCGTCATCAGGTATTGTTTTCCTTTGATTGTTTAAATAAATACGTTTGATTTACCAGTCAGGTACAAATATTTATTCAGTGAGGCAATATTTAGATATCGGCTACATTATCGTCATCAGGTATTGTTTTCCTTTGATTGTTTAAATAAATACGATTGATTTACCAGTCAGGTACAAATATTTATTCAGGGAGGCAATATTTAGATATCGGCTACATTATCGTCATCAGGTATTGTTTTCCTTTGATTGTTTAAATAAATACGATTGATTTACCAGTCAGGTACAAATATTTATTCAATGAAGCAATATTTAGATATCGGCTACATTATCGTCATCAGGTATTGTTTTCCTTTGATTGTTTAAATAAATAAGTTTGATTTACCAGTCAGGTACAAATATTTATTCAATGAAGCAATATTTAGATATCGGCTACAATATCGTCATCAGGTATTGTTTTCCTTTGATTGTTTAAATAAATACGTTTGATTTACCAGTCAGGTACAAATATTTATTCAGTGAGGCAATATTTAGATATCGGCTACATTATCGTCATCAGGTATTGTTTTCCTTTGATTGTTTAAATAAATACGATTGATTTACCAGTCAGGTACAAATATTTATTCAGTGAGGCAATATTTAGATATCGGCTACATTATCGTCATCAGGTATTGTTTTCCTTTGATTGTTTAAATAAATACGTTTTATTTACCAGTCAGGTACAAATATTTATTCAGTGAGGCAATATTTAGATATCGGCTACATTATCGTCATCAGGTATTGTTTTCCTTTGATTGTTTAAATAAATACGATTGATTTACCAGTCAGGTACAAATATTTATTCAGTGAGGCAATATTTAGATATCGGCTACATTATCGTCATCAGGTATTGTTTTCCTTTGATTGTTTAAATAAATACGATTGATTTACCAGTCAGGTACAAATATTTATTCAATGAAGCAATATTTAGATATCGGCTACATTATCGTCATCAGGTATTGTTTTCCTTTGATTGTTTAAATAAATAAGTTTGATTTACCAGTCAGGTACAAATATTTATTCAATGAAGCAATATTTAGATATCGGCTACAATATCGTCATCAGGTATTGTTTTCCTTTGATTGTTTAAATAAATACGTTTGATTTACCAGTCAGGTACAAATATTTATTCAGTGAGGCAATATTTAGATATCGGCTACATTATCGTCATCAGGTATTGTTTTCCTTTGATTGTTTAAATAAATACGTTTGATTTACCAGTCAGGTACAAATATTTATTCAGTGAGGCAATATTTAGATATCGGCTACATTATCGTCATCAGGTATTGTTTTCCTTTGATTGTTTAAATAAATACGATTGATTTACCAGTCAGGTACAAATATTTATTCAGTGAGGCAATATTTAGATATCGGCTACATTATCGTCATCAGGTATTGTTTTCCTTTGATTGTTTAAATAAATACGATTGATTTACCAGTCAGGTACAAATATTTATTCAATGAAGCAATATTTAGATATCGGCTACATTATCGTCATCAGGTATTGTTTTCCTTTGATTGTTTAAATAAATAAGTTTGATTTACCAGTCAGGTACAAATATTTATTCAATGAAGCAATATTTAGATATCGGCTACAATATCGTCATCACGTATTGTTTTCCTTTGATTATTGAAATAAATACGTTTGATTTACCAGTCAGGTACAAATATTTATTCAATGAGGCAATATTTAGATATCGGCTACAATATCGTCATCAGGTATTGTTTTCCTTTGATTGTTTAAATAAATACGTTTGATTTACCAGCCAGGTACAAATATTTATTCAATGAAGCAATATTTAGTTATCGGCTACAATATCGTCATCAGGTATTGTTTTCCTTTGATTGTTTAATTAAATACGTTTGATTTACCAGTCAGGTACAAATATTTATTCAATGAGGCAATATTTAGATATCGGCTACAATATCGTCTTCAGGTATTGTTTTCCTTTGATTTTTTAAATAAATACGTTTGATTTACCAGTCAGGTACAAATATTTATTCAATGAGGCAATATTTAGATATCAGCTACATGATCGTCATCAGGTATTGTTTTCCTTTGATTATTTAAATAAATACGTTTGATTTACCAGTCAGGTACAAATATTTATTCAATGAGGCAATATTTAGATATCGGCTACAATATCGTCGTCAGGTATTGTTTTCCTTTGATTGTTTAAATAAATACGTTTGATTTACCAGTCAGGTACAAATATTTATTCAATGAGGCAATATTTAGATATCGGCTACATTATCGTCATCAGGTATTGTTTTCCTTTGATTGTTTAAATAAATACGTTTGATTTACCAGTCAGGTACAAATATTTATTCAATGAACAATATTTAGATATCGACTACATTATCGTCATCAGGTATTGTTTTCCTTTGATTGTTTAGATAAATACGTTTGATTTGCCAGTCAGGTACAAATATTTATTCAATGAGGCAATATTTAGATATCGGCTACAATATCGTCATCAGGTATTGTTTTCCTTTGATTGTTTAAATAAATACGTTTGATTTACCAGTCAGGTACAAATATTTATTCAATGAGGCAATATTTAGATATCAGCTACATGATCGTCATCAGGTATTGTTTTCCTTTGATTATTTAAATAAATACGTTTGATTTACCAGTCAGGTACAAATATTTATTCAATGAGGCAATATTTAGATATCGGCTACAATATCGTCATCAGGTATTGTTTTCCTTTAATTGTTTAAATAAATACGTTTGATTTACCAGTCAGGTACAAATATTTATTCAATGAAGCAATATTTAGATATCGGCTACAATATCGTCATCAGGTATTGTTTTCCTTTGATTGTTTAAATAAATACGTTTGATTTACCAGTCAGGTACAAATATTTATTCAATGACGCAATATTTAGATATCGGCTACAATATCGTCATCAGGTATTGTTTTCCTTTGATTGTTTAAATAAATACGTTTGATTTACCAGTCAGGTACAAATATTTATTCAATGAGGCAATATTTAGATATCGGCTACAATATCGTCATCAGGTATTGTTTTCCTTTGATTGTTTAAATAAATACGTTTGATTTACCAGTCAGGTACAAATATTTATTCAATGAGGCAATATTTAGATATCAGCTACATGATCGTCATCAGGTATTGTTTTCCTTTGATTATTTAAATAAATACGTTTGATTTACCAGTCAGGTACAAATATTTATTCAATGAGGCAATATTTAGATATCGGCTACAATATCGTCATCAGGTATTGTTTTCCTTTGATTGTTTGAATAAATACGTTTGATTTACCAGTCAGGTACAAATATTTATTCAATGAAGCAATATTTAGATATCGGCTACAATATCGTCATCAGGTATTGTTTTCCTTTGATTGTTTAAATAAATACGTTTGATTTACCAGTCAGGTACAAATATTTATTCAATGAGGCAATATTTAGATATCGGCTACAATATCGTCATCAGGTATTGTTTTCCTTTGATTGTTTAAATAAAAACGATTGATTTACCAGTCAGGTACAAATATTTATTCAATGAAGCAATGTTTAGATATCGGCTACATTATCGTCATCAGGTATTGTTTTCCTTGAATTGTTTAAAAAAACAGCGCCGTGATAAAACATTTGTATACTTGAACAAACAATGCATGTACGCTTTCATTAATTCGCTACGTTTATGCCCTTATGTACACGTAATACACTGAAGCAAGCTTGAATGCACGTCCCCTTATTATAGGATGCAGGAGAAATGAGCCGTTATCGAAAGGTTGCCTGATTCAATAATTGTTTGTACTGACTCAAAAATCAACCGCATTATTTAAACATTTATATGTGTAAAGTTATAGTAGTAAATAACCAAACATTTATTTATTTTTGAAAAATAATTTTAAATCTTCGTTAACAAACGTTAGAGAGTAGATATTTTCTCCTGATAATAAAAAGAAACTGATAGGGACATATTATCTCTTTATGACTTATTTAAAATTAATTTAATCCTATTTTACACTTTTATTATGTGTTACAAATGAAAATGGGAGTGGAAAAATAATGAAAAAGTCTTCAAACGCAGACACGAAGTAATAATAGTATTATTACAACATATACAGTTCAAGCCATTTTTATTTTGTATCCACATATTTTCAGTTGTAATTTTCATTATAAGGGATTAGCTAAAGAAGGCTAGCATGGTTTGGACATGGTATAAGAGGATGGCAGAAGGCAGGTGGCTCCGAAGGTTACTAGAGTGGATTACCCCTGGGAAAAGAAAAAGAGGACTGCCAGGAAGAAGTTGGCGTGATGGAACCGACGAACCAATGACTTAGAAACCTATGTGAGGCATTTAAGTATGACGGAAGAAAATGGAAGTTAGGGCCAAAGATCCGACAGCTGTTATAGATCCGTTATGTATATATATATATATATATTCTCTTTTAGTATTAACAAAGTTGTTGATTTTCTGTTTTCGTATCATGTTATTATTTAATTTATCATAATAGGAAAATAGAAAATCAGCAGAAAATTTGTAAATAATGCAAGACACAAAAATGTGGACAACTTATACATTCATAGGGAACGAAATAAACACAATTACATGATTTTTTAAAGAATAAAATATAGAAATTACTTACAAAACTGATAATAAAATTAAAAATATAATAAACAATAACAATAATCAAAATATTTTGCATGAAATAAATGCTGTATGTCTTATAAAATATCAGGATTGTAATCTATTATTTGTAAGAAAAACAAAGACAATGCAATCTGTAAAGCTCATTTAAATGTTTGTATAAAACCGAACATACACAAATCGAATTTGGATACTCATTGTATCAATAATGGACACAGATTTCCTGAAAATGGAAATAATTAATTAATTAGGGAATAAACAAAGGGTTAAAATGAATATATATATATATATGAAGCATTAGAAATTTATAAAAATAAAGATGAAGATAAATCAATTATTATAAAATTTAAGTGAAACCAAGACACCAAACTATTTACAAGGTCATTGACGTCATGGCAATAACTACATACAAGTATAAATACCAATAAACATAAAGCTGAATTGTAGTGCATATGATTAAAGAATAAAAGTATTGTACAACTCACAAATATACAATTTTTTATTTCTTACGCGTTTCAACGACTAATTTGTCGTCATTCTCAGTGAAGATACACAAACGAAATTAACCAAAAAAATATATATTTTTTTAGTTAATTTCATTTGTGTATCTTTACTGAGGATGACGACAAATTAGTCGTTGAAAGGCGTATGAAATAAAAAATTGTATATTTGTGAGTTGTACCATATTTTTATTCTTTAATTATAACTTTCATTCACAAGCCAGATCGAATATTATTTATGTAGTACATATGATTAAATTTTTGTAAACATTTTGTTATAACATTGTTTTTTCTGAATATGCTAAGACTTATTTTATTGGTGAAAAGCTTTGAAAATATATAAATTAAATTTATTCCTGTATTTGAAATACGTTTATTCAATAATTATATATATATATATATATATATATATATATATATATATATATATATATATATATCGCAATATGTATTCTTGTGTATTAATAAAGAACTAAGTCAAAATACAAATACAATAATTTATAATTGAATTTACAATTCAAAGCTTTTCGTTGGCTAACAGTACCAACATCATCAGGAATATTAAACAATTAAAATTAACATATGTGCGAATATATATATGATTTTGCTAAAATTAACAATTGCTATTTTTATAAAACAAGTAACCTAATGTAGCAATGTTTAATGTTTCATTTTATAAAGGCATATTGGGTTAATGGATCTAAATATTCAGATATTTAACAGTATTTGTATTTATAGCTAACAGGAATAAATGTGCAAAATAATCCGGTTACAAACTGTAAAGAATAACCATCTGCCTGAAATGGATGCGGTAGAGCATGCAAATCGCTTCGACGCTTTGACAGACAGTAATTTCATTGTCCCAGTGATCTGGATGAACATTGGAGCCGTTAAAGAAAATAAAATGTAACCTGCAGTGGGATAACGAGCGTTTATACAATTTTATTAATTTGCAAGCTCTCTCGACGAATATAAATTTAGTCAAAAAGTAACATTTTTTTATGTACGGGAATATATTTTTATAAAATGAATAGGTTTTTTAAATCTTGTTTCTTCAGAACGTTCATGCTATTACGCTGACTGTTGAAATGTAGTTTGTTTCTTTTCAATGGGAAAAAGTATTTTATATGTAATATTCTTCAGTTTATCTTTTAAAGGTTTTATGACAATGCATTTTAACTTTGAAGTTATTTTGATATATTTAAACCTTTTCTCGAACTTGATCGCCAGCTAGTCATGCAATAAAACCGTCTTTTAAGCAAAAACAAGGTAATACATATATATATATATATATATATATATATATTAGGGATAGGTTCCAGGAATCCTGGATTCTAATAGTTTCAAGAAGTCACCGATACCCGACTCTACATTGATTGAAGTGCCGATTCCCATTCTTGTTTATTAAACTGTTAAAATACCTATGCGGTGTCATTAATTGGAAAAATAATTAACTATGAACTATGTCTTATTTATGTATCGGTTGCTTTAAATTAATTAAACAATTAATCGAGATTTGAGATGACAAAAATATTATTATTATTTATGACGCAACAACAAAGATGATCGGAATCATTTTTGGTGTGTTTGATTGTCTCTACACGTCTCGCTCGACTTCATCCCTCTTTCTTCCCATCTCAAAACAATACAAAGAAAAAGTAGTTCTAATTTATGGGTGCACGATTAAAAACACGTCCAATTTAAATATTTTTAGAACAGACGTCTTCAGTGTTTCTCTCCCCACCAGGTTACGTGTTTCGGATATTGTCCATCACATCAGAAACGTCTAATCTGACCACAACCAAAACATAAATTGAAAACATTTGTAGCTTTTGAGACGGGCGCGACTCGTCTAGTGTAATGAAGGCGAGGTAGAAACGTTGCACTGCATATTCGACTCCAAATCGAGTTGTGTATTTATTGGTCTTGGAGTTCTGAGAATGGTGGGCACCCGAAACGCGTCAAATACAGAGCAGATAAACCGTTAGAAATGTTAGAAGGTTACTGTTCTAGTAAAATTAAATTTTACGAAAATACGTTAGCAAAGCATCTGATTGAAAATATAATCGATTATAGAATGAATGGAATTTTCAACGACTTGGAAACGTAATTGAAAACTGGAATATGAAATAAATATATCGAAGAATCAGATCATGTTATTGCTTTTATATCGATAACTCCATTCAAATGGGAATGGCGATTGGATTTAGATTTGGACATCATCGCAGTCATTGTGTTCCTTTCCTACAAAAAAGCTTGATAGAAGCGTATAATGAGTTTGGTTCAGTTTGTCGTTTTACAAACTTTGAGAGATATTTGATGAATATTGGAATTTAAAAAGAAGATCAATATATACTTTAACAATTACTATCTTTGTTGTGTCCTATAGAATATTGTATCCTATGGAAGGAGTTTTTAACGAGGAGAAGACGGCGTTATCTTGAACTATTCGTGGTTTTAATTAAATACCAATAAGATTATACGATTCTAATGAATCTGTTATTTTAGAGTTTTACTTTCTACTTGTTTTCTTCTTAAACCCTGCATGTTTTGACTAGCTTTATTTCATTTGAAATAGTCACGAGCAATGGTGAGTGTATTTGTAATCGGACCTCCTATAAGTCCGTCCAAGACAATAATGTTTGCTTATTTCACATCATTCCATCACCAGCTTGTATGTAATAATCAATCAGGGATGCAACGTAAGGAAGTTACAATCCCTTCTAGAACCATAATTAAGAAAAAATGTAGTTAAAATATTATTTTAAGTTAAACAGTTTTGAAATAAGTTTAATATTAATTTCAAACTATCATGAAAAATTAAAGTATTTTAATTTCAAAATAGTTTTCAATTTAATTATAATTGACAGTACAACATAGCTTTTTGGTTATTTAATGACCATGAGAGAATTTAAAAGGACGAAATTTTTTCATGATCGTTAATTTGAGAAAGATAATGTGTGTTAAGTTTTTAAATGGTTTGAAAATAGGTTATATTATTATTTTATATCCGTGAGAAAATCATTATAACATAGAATGAAGCACTTGAAAAGTTTTAAAAAAATCCTAAGGGTTTTTGTTGAAATGTAAGGGTTGTGAAAATGAAACCCCCAAGTAGACGTCCACAACCTTGTTATCTTTGGCAATACTTTAATGTTTCTTGAAGCCTATACTTGTTTAAATAAATACGACCCAGTACACGTACTTGAATTTAATCACCAAGTATTAAATTTGAAATGTATTAAAACTATAAAAAAATTATTCACTTATTTATCAACTTTTTTGCATGGTTTTAATAAGTGGAAAACCATAAAAAGACACAGCAAATTCTCACTCGGAGATATTGGGCCGAGATACTGCCGGATAACTGAAAATGTCGGACTACTGGAGGGTCTATTAAAAACAAAATTTACATTGAACAGTATTTATGTGTATTGTCTCAAAATAAAGCAAACATAGGGAAATAGTCTTGTACTGTACTTGAAGTGATAAAACGATAATGTATCACTGGTCTGTACATTACTATAAGAGGTTACCTTATCTTTTAAGGTAAAAATAAACCTTTAAATATGTTTCCGTTTAGACTACAATGACATTATTATCTTTCACTTTCAAGACAGACATTGTACATAACTACTGCAACAAGATACGGTTCGAAATTGTTTGTATATCAGGAGCTACACAACTGGTTCGGGCGGTGCATGACATTGACATGCAGTAAAAATATGCATTTAATGTTTACATATCGGTTATGCTTATATCTTCCACCTAAATATATTTTTTTAAATTTAACTTTTGAATATTCAAAATCTATAGTTTACAAATATATTTATTTATTATAGTATAGAGATATTCATGTTAGTTTGTGTTTAGAGTTTATTATTGTTAAGGTATTTATTTTCTACATTAGGTGTTATTTGTTATGGATTTATTGTTATATTGTTTTGTAATTTATTGTTATGTTGTTTTGTTATTAATTGCGATGTTGTTTTGTTATTTATTGTTATGTTTCTCCTTATTGTTCTATATGTATATATTTATATATGTATGTATGTATGTATGTGTGTGTATATGTGTGTATGTATATGCGTGTATATATATGTGTATATATGTATGTATGTATGTATGTATGTGTGTATATGTGTGTGTATATGTATGTATGTATGTGTGTATATATGTATGTGTGTATATGTATGTATGTATGTGTGTATATGTATGTATGTATGTGTGTATATATGTGTGTATATGTATGTATGTACGTGTGTATATATGTATGTATGTATGTATATGTATGTGTGTATATATGTATGTGTGTATATATGTGTGTGTATGTTAATGTGTGTGTATTCTCACGGACCTTTCAAATCGGTCGATTAGCCTAATTAGTGTTATGTTGGTTTATAATCTATTCTAACATTCCCAATTTGTCTATTTAGTTCTAATTACTTCAGTTTACATTGATTTCGCTATATTTAATATTTTTATTATAATACTATGAAATAATTGGAATATTAGTTGATTGATCTATTTAACTATTCTAGGCTTAGCTACATTATTCTGTACTAATACCAGATTTATTTGCATCGGTCCTTCTGGCCGCTGTAGTACGTATGTATGTATGTGTGTATATGTATAAATGTATTTATGTATGTATGTATGTATGTGTGTATATATGTGTGTGTATGTATATGTCTATGTATGTATATATATTTATATATATATATATATATATATATATATATATATATATATATATATATATATATATATATATGTGTGTGTGTGTGTGTGTGTGTGTGTGTGTATATATATATATATATATATATATATATATATATATATATATATATATATATATATTTATTTATTTATTATTTCAAATTTAATTTCTTATTATTATTTTGATGTTTAAATTTCGTTTGTAAGTTATGATTTATAATGTTTGTGGTATGTCAATTTTAATTGATTATTTTGCTTTATCTAAAATATTTTGCTTTTGTTTTGTTTCTGATTGGCGATGATAACCATAACTAGTTTTTCGCCAGGAAAAAATCTTTACATCTTTAGTCCTTGACGAAAACCCCGGATTACTGTAGAAGCCAGATAGGTGAAGGACCGGATTATAGATATTTTACTGTATTTATGTTTAAAAATTATCCCCCTTAGATGGTTATTAGTTCCCTGGAATGTTAAACCTTCTTCTCAGAAGGAAGTTATCACTGCGCTACTGCGATGCAAAGTCCTCAGTATTGTTTCAATAAAAACAGGAAACGTAACTCTTGCCTATCACTAGCGTTTTGCCGTTGAGGAGTTTGGTGTTGGACTACAGTAACAGGACTAATCATTTAGCAATCAGTTCGTAGCCATAGTAAGTTAACGCTGGTAACTATTTTAATGTCATCAGAGTAACGAGACACTTTCTGGACGGCTAGTAAGATCGCTGCACCACCACATTATCAGAGGAAAGAGGATGGCGGTAGACTATTAATAAGCAACAAAAATTCTGTTTTTGCCTAACATTAAACATTTACAGAGATTTTTGTCTACCTATGCGTAACGCATATAGTTTTTTGAAAACTTTGGTTTAATGTAAGTTTACACCTTAATTAGGGCTAGAGTTAATGGTACATGTTTCTGGATAACGTAGGATTTCATATAATATTGAAAAGCTCAGAAAAGTATTTATTAAGCTTATATTATTTAGATTGGGAGAGATAGTTTCGTTTGGTACCAAGTTTCAGAAATTATTTACGTCTCGAATTAATATTTACAGTGTTTAGTAGGTTTAAGTAAAATTATTCTATCGTAAAATGTAAATCACGAGTCGGTAATTTCAAGTGGTTTGTGAAGTACATTTCCACTGGTGGCTTACGGTTATAATATAGTGTCTTTTTATGATACAACGGCACCTTTAAGTACCTTTGGACATACTTACACGTTTATTTCCAGTAGCCTACAACAACAGTAGCTATTAATGGCGACCACACGTGTCGTAATGTAGGTCATTTGCATTCAAACACGAACATAACATATTAGGCATGTTTATGGTTATATCACCTGGTTATTTAAAATGTAGAGCCAGTTTGTTTGGAAAGTTAAAGAATATTTAAAATATTATACTGTTCTTCACGAGTTATAGCAAGGGAGTTGAGAAAGGGATCGTTTATTGGAGGGGGTGTAAGGCTAGGCAGCTGTCCACTTTTCTTTCTTATCTAGTCACAGTGGTGAAGAAGACACAATGGTTGTGGCCGACAGAACATATAACAGTAAGATGCTTCACACTCGGTCAGCGTTATACACCCCCTCGACTCGTATATACCAAGTAAGGGATACCAACTGTTCATCTGATAGCCAAGTCTCTTTCTATGTCGCGTGCGTTATACGTTTAGAACAGTTTAGTTCTCGATCTCTGGCCCGTTCAACGGATCAAAAAATTCCAATTCTGTTGGGATACGATGCTGGAGCTGAAATCACCTTTAAGTACAAACATTGGATAAAGTTAACAGCCACCTGCTGTTGATATTACACAAAATAGCTGAATAATGTTTAAAATATAGGAAGCTCAAACATCCATCTTCAAACTTTATCCGCAGAGTGACGTTATCCCTTTATACATCCTAAACTAACTTAACCTTCTCGTGTTGTACAATAAATTTGAAAATACATGAAGAATTTTAATTAAATTACACGAACGACCAAAATATGTGAAATTATTTCGTCCTCATACAATTTGCGATTTTCTCATAAAAATATGCAGAAATTACCGGAAAAATACTAAAGTTTTTGTCATTAATTTTGCCTTCTTTATTACTCTTGAAGGTAATAAAAATAACTAGTATTTTAAAAGAATTTTAAATATGTTTTTTCCGTTAAAATACCTACTTTATGATAATATTTTAGGAATATGTGATGAGCAAACTACTTTATCCCTCGCGTGAAACTAATTTCCGCTATCCCTTTACAGCGTCTCCGCCTTACATTTCATAACGTATTTGCCATTCCGTGTCTACATTTATAGCGCACAAGCTTGTACGGCTTTGGTTTAAAAGCTTGGATTAAGTGGGTCACATTATTTGTTCATTTCCACCCTTTGTGGCAATCCGCAATCCGAGCAAAATATCCGGTTAACCGTTCGCAAACTATTCATAGCGGGTCCCGGAATAGGTTTCATTTAGCTATAGAAAAACCATGATGCACATACAATTTAAATCAATCTACAACTTCTACTTTACTCATATATATATATATATATATATATATATATATATATATAGGGCTTACCTAATTATTCCCATATTAATACAGAATACTCCAAGAAGTGTAACTGTACCTTGCCCTACTCAGGCAAGGCCTACTAAGACTCGCACTATTGAGCTATAACCTACTATGCCATGACCTACTGAGCAATATCCTACTGAGCTATGACCTACTGATCAATATCCTACTGAGCTATGACCTAATGAGCATGCCCTACCGAGCTATCCACTACCCATACTTTACAGAGAAATGCTCTAGTGATTATGCCCTTCTGAGCCAATATCTACTGTGCCATGTTTTACTAACCCATGCCATACTGAGCTATGACTTCCTGGATAATGCTCTACTGAGCCATGACCTACTGAATCATGTGTTCCTGAGCCAATATATATTTTGCATTATCCTAATGAACCATGCCCTACCGAGCCAATATATACTGAGTCATGTCCTACTATTCCATTCCCATCCTGAGCTAATATCTACTGAGCCATATCCTATTGAGTTATGACCTACTGAGCTATATCCTACTGAGCTATAACCTACTGAGTCATATCCTACTCAGCTATGCACTACCAAAACTTTACCGAGAAATGCTCTAGTGATTCATGCCCTTGTGAGCCTGTATCTACTGATCCATGCCCTACTGAACCATGCCCTTCTGATCCAATATCTATTTATCCATATCCTATTGATCTATGACCTACTGAGCCATATCCTACTGGGGTATAACCAACTGAGTCATATCCTATTGAGCAATGACCTACTGAGCTTATGTACTACCCATACTTTACCGAGAAATGATCTAGTGATCCATGCACTTGTGAGGCTATATCTACTGATCCATGTCCTACAGAACCATACACTTCTGAGCCAATATCTACTGAGTTATTTCCTACTGATTCATGCCCTTCTAATCTAATATCTACTGAACTATATCCTACTGAGCTAAGACCTACTAAACCATATCCTACTGAGCTATGCACTACCCATTCTTTACCGAAAATGCACTAGCGAGTCATGCCCTTGTGAACCAATATCTACTGATCCATGTCCTACTAAACCATGCCGTTCTGAAGCAATATATACTGAGTCTTGTGCTATTAACCCATACCTTCCTGACTTACTGGTATGACTTACTGAACCATGCGCTAATGAGCCATGACCTACTAAATCATGCGCTTCTGAGCTAATTTCTATTGAGCCTTGTCCTACTGAACCATGCTCTTCTGAGTCAATATCTACTGAGTCATGTCCTAATAACCCATGCCTTACTGAGCAATGACTTACTGAACCATGCCCTATTAAGCTATGCCATACTGAGTACCTTTATGCTGAGTCATGTTCTACTGAGGCTATTCCTACTGAGCTTCACTTTACCCAGAAATGCTATAGTGGTCAATGTCCTACTAAGCCATGCCCCACAACAATGCCCTAATAAACCGTGTTCTACTGAGTCTTGCGAAACTGAGGCATATTTTAAGAACCATGGTATATGATACATGCTCTTCTGAACTATTCTCTACTGAGTCATGCCCTATTACTGCTATGACTTTAAGGAGTTTCTATTGTCACTCTTATCAAGTGGTCTGCTTTCACTCATCCATCTATTTTTCTCTTTTACGTTTCTAGTAGTGCCGCCTCGTTCTGACAGACCTACCTTATAATGCGGTTTAGCATTCCGAGTAGATGCGACACTTTGAACAAGTTTACCATTGCAAGAGACTAAACCCTTCTAAACAAGAGACCAGATAATCCAGAAATTAATGTAGCCAATTTCAATTTTATCATTTCACGTTTTCAATGCTTGTTTATGCCGTATTGATATTACAATACGATATTACTCCAAGCGCCATTTTAATATTGTATGTTTAGACCTTTAGGGTACGATTTTCCATTTTGTTACATTAAGAATTTTCAGTCCAAAATTGAAAAAAGAGTTAAATGGGAATGAAACTCCTCAAGATCTTAAGCAAATATTTTATTAAATTAGTGAAAACAAAAATGAAGGAATTTAAATTAAAAAGCTATAAATTCATAAAAAGCGAAAACAAAAGAAACACGATCAAGAAGATGATTTTAACTATTCGCCCTAATACTAGAATTATTCTACATTGCTTTCAATCTTTACAAAAAATAACAGCAAAGACCGATTTGTTCATGAATAAATGAAACAAATATAAAAGAAAAAGGACGACTGATCAAACAAAGTCAAAACCAATACGGTTTGACTACTTGTACAATGTTTGTAAGAAACTTTATTAAGATCCCAACATAAAAGAACAATAAACTAAACTGCTCGTTATTGTACCTGTTATCCATTTTAGTCTACGATACTTCTGTTGTAAATGGTTACGTCTACGAGGTTGTAATAGTTAAACATTAAATATGAAAAGATTGCTTCTAGTAAAAAAAAGTACTATTGTTACTATATTAAAATGTAAATAATTACCTGTGAGTAGAATCGAATTATTTGTTAAGAATCCACACCAAAAGTAGAGTCTGTAATTCTGTACAAGGTTTGTATTTATGTCTTTTTGCTATTAACTTAAGTTTTGCTTTATATTAAAGTTAATTGTACTTTCTGTTAGAACGTAATATTTTATTGATTCATCCAGGGTAGGTTTCTATTATGTTTTTAATAAGCATAGGTCTTTACGTCAACACAAGCACACTCAAACTACAAATTGTGAAATGACAAATAGCCAGTCAACCAAGCAGTTCGCTTCATGTATAAACTTAGTCTCCAGGCATTAAAACGCCTTCGTCTTCCATCCAAGCAATACAAATTTCTGTCATTTGGCAGAAACCCATCCTAACTTCCAGCCCTTTACCAAAAACCCTGTTCCCTTATTCATATCTGCAACCAGTGTCGCGTCAGACCGACGTTCCATAACCCAGAGGACCACCAATCCCCTTCTTTTCTCACTAACTCAAATAATATTTGTGGAAATTGCATAGTATTGCTACTATTGTAGTTTGTCAGAACTTACGCATTATAAATATATATTTTTGAAGAGTAATTTCTTAATGCACAGGATATAAAATGCTTTGCAAAGGAGTGAATAGGTAAAACCAAAGTAATCATTTAGGAATTCTAACAAGAGTGGATGACAATTCTTCCCACTTTATATCTTTCTAGATTTCATACAAGCGCAATGCTGCCTCTCTGTATATATTTCCTCCCTACTGAATTGTCGCGAAGGTTTCCGGAAGAAAATCATAGTGGCAGCTGTTTCGTTTTACAATTAGAGATTATTTAGGGGTTCTGTTTAAACCATATATAATATAAAGTCCTAAAGTAGTCTTAAATAAGTTTTTAAATTCTGATACATTTCATTAGTGAAAAGCTTCAGCTTGAAATAAATGTATAAAGTAATGTAAAAATAAATAAAGTAATGTAAAATAAAGTAAAGATTCCAGACTACTGATGATTTTATGCTAGATCCATTTATGTTGGGTATATTAGTAGTAGGTTAAATTGTTAAAATATTCCAAATAAGTTAACGGTAAACGTAGTTGACAAATATATTGACTTCATAATTACTTGAGTTATCAACTATTTAACTTCGTAGAAGGTTAGTAAGTTACACTGATGTCAGAACTACCAGGGAAGTACCTATTTTAGTTTATATCAAGTACTCTAGAAATAATACTTTTTGATGACCTTTTAGTGTTAAAAAAAAAAATTTAACTACAGTATATTTTTCATGAAAAAACATATACAACATTTTTATTTTAACGAAGTAAACCATGTTTTTAATTTCAACTCTCAAAGTATTTTTGTTTTTAACGTAGTATAATATTGGTCAAAGATTTAGATTCAAACAGCCTGATTTTAAAATTGTGTTAGCGAATTTCATTGCGTGTTCAGTAGAGCGTACGGGAGGCACGTCATGAGTGACGCACATAGGGCTAACAGTGTTAATGCTATGCAAATGAGAAAACAATATTTCACTCTATTCCAGTGCTTTATTAAATATGGAATTTTTATGAACTACGAGAGAAGGGAAGAAAATAGTCGGGTCCAGCTGACGTCAGCCCTTTTGTTTTCCTCTCGGTTGAGTTGTTTTTCCTGGAATGTTTCCTTGTTACAATTAAAAACTACAATTATTTATAGTTAGAAGTAATTGCTCGTTGTATACTCCGGAAATAGTATTACTCTGGTGGAAGAACATTACACCGGAAGTACTAATTAAGGCTTTGTCAGTCAAATAGTTCTCGATCATCATTAAAATGTAACTTGATTCGAAAAAACTTGAAAAACTAATCGGAAATTTGACAGCTCAAAGTTAAAAACTTGGAAACTAACTTCAATTCACAACACAGACAGACACACACACACACACACACACACAACCTTACAATCATTTCGTGTGTTTGTAAGTTTTGTATTAGTATCTCTTTTGATATTGTAACGTATTACTTACGGGTTTTTTTACTGAAACCCCTTTGATTTTATAAAGTTTCTTGTGTTGAGAAGGAGAAGATAAATTTATGTTCCTTTAAACATATTTATCACTGAAGCGTTCTAACCAAGTTTTATCATGTTTTCCTTACAACTGAAGTCTCTGCACATCACCAGTTATATTTTTTTTGAATTATCGATGACGTTGTTGGACGTCGTTAGCTACCTTTTATTTATATATGTGGATATTATAAATTTATTTTCATGAAGTATTCACTATTATAAAATAAAAAATAATACAAAATCTCAGTTCTAAACATGTATATACATGCAGAAGCCTCAAGGTCTTAAATATGAAGGTGTGCAGGCATGCTATCGTCAGTGGTCTGTTTGGAACTCTAATGAAAGTAAACTGATCATATATTGTGAGAGTTATCGATTATAGACGCATGTCATTGACTCTATAGATATACAAATCATTGCAAGTATCCTCTGTAACACTAGTAATCTTTGTCACACAAGGAACCTCTGTAACACAAGTAGCCTCTGTAACACCAATAACTTCTGTAGCACAAGTAACCTTTGTGACACACGTAAATTCTGTAAAACAAGGAGTCTCGGTGACACAAGTAACGTCTGTAGCACCAATAACCTCTGTAGCACAAGTAACCTTTGTGACACACGTAAATTCTGTAAAACAAGGAGTCTCGGTGACACAAGTAACGTCTGTAGCACCAATAACCTCTGTAGCACAAGTAACCTTTGTGACACACGTAAATTCTGTAAAACAAGGAGTCTCGGTGACACAAGTAACGTCTGTAGCACCAATAACCTCTGTAGCACAAGTAACCTTTGTGACACACGTAAATTCTGTAAAACAAGGAGTCTCGGTGACACAAGTAACGTCTGTAGCACCAATAACCTCTGTAGCACAAGTAACCTTTGTGACACACATAAATTCTGTAAAACATGGAGTCTCGGTGACACAAGTAACGTCTGTAGCACCAATAACCTCTGTAGCACAAGTAACCTTTGTGACACACGTAAATTCTGTAAAACAAGGAGTCTCGGTGACACAAGTTACGTCTGTAGCACCAATAACCTCTGTAGCACAAGTAACCTTTGTGACACACGTAAATTCTGTAAAACAAGGAGTCTCGGTGACACAAGTAACGTCTGTAGCACCAATAACCTCTGTAGCACAAGTAACCTTTGTGACACACATAAATTCTGTAAAACATGGAGTCTCGGTGACACAAGTAACGTCTGTAGCACCAATAACCTCTGTAGCACAAGTAACCTTTGTGACACACGTAAATTCTGTAAAACAAGGAGTCTCGGTGACACAAGTTACGTCTGTAGCACCAATAACCTCTGTAGCAGAAGTAACCTTTGTGACACACGTAAATTCTGTAAAACAAGGAGTCTCGGTGACACAAGTAACGTCTGTAGCACCAATAACCTCTGTAGCACAAGTAACCTTTGTGACACACGTAAATTCTGTAAAACAAGGAGTCTCGGTGACACAAGTAACGTCTGTAGCACCAATAACCTCTGTAGCACAAGTAACCTTTGTGACACACGTAAATTCTGTAAAACAAGGAGTCTCGGTGACACAAGTAACGTCTGTAGCACCAATAACCTCTGTAGCACAAGTAACCTTTGTGACACACGTAAATTCTGTAAAACAAGGAGTCTCGGTGACACAAGTAACGTCTGTAGCACCAATAACCTCTGTAGCACAAGTAACCTTTGTGACACACGTAAATTCTGTAAAACAAGGGGTCTCGGTGACACAAGTAACGTCTGTAACACCAATAACCTCTGTAGCACAAGTAACCTTTGTGACACACGTAAATTCTGTAAAACAAGGGGTCTCGGTGACACAAGTAACGTCTGTAACACCAATAACCTCTGTAGCACAAGTAACCTTTGTGACACACGTAAATTCTGTAAAACAAGGGGTCTCGGTGACACAAGTAACGTCTGTAATACAATGAACGTCTGTGACACGAACAGCCTCTATAACAGAAGTTACTTTTTGTGACACAGGTAACCTCCTCAATATAGCATTGTTGAAACAAGTAACCTCTGTAAAACAAAAAGCCTTGGTGACACAAGTAACTCCTATAATATAGGGATAATTTTTGAAACAAGTAACCTCAATAATACAATGAACCTCTGTGACACTACTAACCTTTGCAATAAAAGAAGCCTCTGTGACACAGGTAACTTTTGTAATATAGGGAGCATTGTTGAAACAAGTAACCTCTGCAAAACAAGGAGCCTTGGTGACACAAGTAACCTCTGGGTTACAAGTAACCTTTGTATACAAATAACCTCTGTAACACGAATAATAAGCAACCCCTGTAAGATAAGTAATTTTTATAAATAAAGTAACCTCTGTAATCTGTCACAAGCACTCTCTGTGACAGAAGTAACTTCAGTGGTACACATATCCATAGTAACATAAGTAACGTATGCAGTCATGTAGGCTACTATCACTAACTGATAAGGTGTACCATCGGTATGCTTAGTTATAGCTGTAGCATATTCTACCGAATAAGATTCGAATCACTGAGTCTAAGCTATGAGCTACAAGTTTCGATTTGGGGAAATAATAACGAATTCAAACCATTAGGTAAAGTTAGGCAATAGCTTATTAAATTTCAGCCGCTGCCTTTAGATTCCCAGCGCATGTAGACTTACTCTTACTTCGTCATTAGCGCATAACTTGCTTTCAAACGCCAGATACCTGTTTGCATACAAAGCGATGGCTCTACCTAACTTTGAAATGCAATTTTACACTTGACTTTGATCTTTTACGAGGAATTCAAATAGCAACTTTGCGAAACGAAATAACATTCCAACTAAGCTTTTTAGTAAAAATAAATCGTTCAAGCGTGGAAATTAAAAAGAAGTATAAGCTATAATATTTTAATTAATATCCAAGCGTAATTTATTCAAAATATATTTCCTAAATGTTTCAAGTCGAAGTACGTTGACACAAGGGGAATAAGTTTTTTATCATCATACGTTAAAATAACTCGTCGAGTAATGTTGTAGACAATCGAGGATAAAAATAAAGAATGCATTGTTGAATCTATGACATGGAAAGAGTTTAACATATTTTTATAGCAAAGACTTAAATTTTTATTAAAGATAAAATGGAATTTGCGTCAAATCCGTAGTTTGAAGAAATATTCAACTCTGTTTTAATGATTCTTGTGTGTGTCAACGTTTGTGTTATATAACTCCTTTTGGTTTCTCTTTCAAATCTTTCATTTATTTTCCCCATTGCAATATATGTTCTAAATTCATTGTAATCCCCACCATTCTACGTCTTAAATAGGCCACTGTTCGTCTGCTAGCCAAGTCTCTTTCTATGTCTCGCTCGATATACGATTATAGCAGAGGATAGTTCTCGATCTGCAGTCAATAAAACGTATTTACATATTTAAATCCTGTTAAGCAAACTGTTACATTTAAACCGTTACTGTTGTTGAGACGATGCTGAGATGAAATTACATTTAAGTCCATAACATTGGATAAAGTTAATAGCCGCCTGTTGTTGATATAGCACGAAATGGGTGAATATTGTTTAACATTTTGGAAGTTCAAACATTATCCACACAGTGACGTCATCCCTTTACACATCCTAACTAACGTAACCTTCACGTAATATACAACGCAATTGAAAATACCAGAATAATGTTAATTAAAATATTTTCACCATTGCGCTATAAGTTAGTGTTTAAGATCGACAAGTAATATTATCAACATAATCATTCTTTCCACGTAAAGGGAGAATTCAAGGTAAATTCGATTTAAAAAAACGATTAGTAAAACATTTGCGTTAATTAAAATATTTAATTATCCAATGAAGTGGCTGATTAATCTGCATAACATGTGATTAAAGGGAGGTATACCGACAGCCAGGACACAGGAATATCCTGAAACCTGGTGTAATCTGGTGTTTACACGCGACCCGACCATTATTCTTGGAAAGACAAATGTGTTTATTTGTTGCGAAATTAACTACACACTTTACAAACTTTTGCGTTTTTGAAAACGCCAAAATTTACCACAAATAATATTTTCAGGCCTTTGTAATTCATAATGAGCCTTGCAACATACTCAGCCGTTAAAAAATTATAACCTATGTATTATTTGTAGGTTATGAAACTTTGTACAATAAAAAATGTGATAGGGAAGCGTTAGAAAATAAAACTAGTTGAAATTGTCAAAGAATTTTGATTTTTTTGTAAATATTTGTAGGTATTATTTATTTGTTATTTGTTTATCTTTATTTTGTGTGTGGGACGGGTCTCTATGTATCTAGATATGTAATTAGCGTTATATTTATTGTTAAACCCTTTCTTTATTAGTTTATTGTTATATGTTATGTGTTGAAAGTTTATTGATATAAATTTATTTATTGTTAAGTTTTTGCTTCTAGTGTTTTATTTTTTAAAAATTTTTTGTAAAACATTTCTTTGTAATTTTATTAGACTTTAATTCTCATTGTTTTTAGACACTAGTCTTGATGTGCAATTACTTTCAATATGGGTTTTTAACCTGGAAAATTATAGCTAGCAAACTGTAAGAAAATAAAACTAGTTGAAATTAACAAAGAATTGGGTTTTTGGTAAATATTTGTAAGCATTACAGTTTATCTCCATGTTTTATGATATTACCTATAAATTCAGAGACAAGTAGTTTCACGTTTACGCAGCAATAATTGTTTACGACCATACCGACACTAATGATAACCCAAGACGTTTCAATCAGCTACACAAGAGGCTTTACATTTATGTCTTGTAAATTTATACATTATAGTTTTCCTTACTATCTCTAATACAAGAAATAACAAATAAGCATTTTTTAAATCAATTACTACTTAGACAAAGAAAGACAAATTTTATTTAATTATTTTTATTAAATAATTACAATTAATATAAATAAAGTAACATAATCTATGTGTAAAAATAGCTGTTCTACCACATAACCTATAGCATGAAAGTGTTGTTTTATGAAACCAAATGTTATCACTAATATTAAGTCAAATGGAACGTAATAACTATATTGCATACCTCGCCCCTTTTCTGAAAAGTTTTTATCCCGTATAAAACTAAAATTAATTCACTGAATTTAAGTGAATGTGTAAAAGGTATTTTAATAACGATTGAAAATTTATATATACATATATATAAGGAGAGTGTGAACTAATAGAAGGAATTGAAAATTATGATGGCATCTGTGAAGGCAGTTCTCCCAAAACACCAGTTATAACCACTATTGAAAAGCAAGTGTAATTCAGGAAAGCGATCCTTCTTACTTCATGCCTTCATGTTTTCCCTATTACAGGGGATCATATTCTTTCCTTAACTTTATCTAATATACCCTCTATCTCTTTGTAAAAAGAGATGTATTGGGGAGACTTTTCTTAAACCGAAAAATAGCATCCTGAAACCTTACTACTTAAATCCTTTTTATTTTGATAATCGTTTTTTAGACAATAATCCTAGACGAAAAGATTCATAATTACTGTTCCCCTGAGACTTTTAAAAAAGTAGTCCTTTAAGAAGTAAAACAAACAAACAACAACAACCAGAAAAACAAACATGCACTGGGCTCTAACATTCTTCCGATCTTAAGACATCCATTTCTGTATTCTCAAATTCATTTCTTATCTAGTGCCCAATATATTTTTTTTTAATCCGGAGAAACCATCCTGCCTTGGTAACGTAAAATTGTAGTGTTGTGAGATGATTATTGTTTTAGTTTAAAAAGAAACATATAAAAGTAAAATTATACAAATTGTTAACGGTTTTAACAGAAATTGAATTTATCGATTGAGAGCAATAGATTTTTATAAGTTTCGTAATAGGTTTATAGTTTAAATAGAATATAGTCCCATGCCATACGTTTGTAGATCTTTAACACTCTAAAGCTTTCATGCTCGTACGTCTGTAACACTTAGCATAGCACAATGCATAGTTGTTACTTTAATTAGTACTCCAGTAGCTGTACTTTGTTTATAACCCCAGGAGAGACTCCGACCAGCTTAACAAATCTACTGTGCTCTATATATCACTTACAGTGCAAACACCGAAATTGCACCGCCGCGCTGTTCTGATAGTGTGAGAGCAGTGATTTCTTCAAGGCACATTAGTGTGAGCAAAAATTGCATTTATTAATTAATCCATTACGAATAGAACATTATACATGTTGAGTAATATCGCCTATAAAGGTTATGGAAATCAATATTAGGCTGATAAAGGTAGAATCAAAGCAAGGTTTAAGGTGTAGAGACGTTTGTGTGTGATTCTCGTGTCTAAAGGTAAACCTGGAGTCTACTTGTTACACTTCTATTTAGGAAGAAGTAAGAAGACTGATATGTGACAAATATAGGAGTACAAAAAGGACAATGAAGGTACTCGGATTAAAGAAAACGGATTTGGATAACTTAGCTCATCTGAATTAGCCTTGATCCATCCCGTGTTCAAGGAGAGTGGCTTCCGCTACCTTTTCAGAGAGTATCGGATGCATTATGTTTTATGTTTGTATACCCTGTCACAATAAAGCAGAGTGATTTTCTGGAAGGCATTCGACGCTGCACGCTAAAACTATGAGCTTCGTTACCCCCCCCCCCCCCAACTCTCCACACTTAGTTCCCATATCTAACGAGATTTTAAAAATATGGCAAGTAATGATATTCGAAATAAACGTTGTTAAGTGTGAACAAGCGAGTACAAGTTTGGCCAAGTGATAATAAACGTGGATAAGTGATGATAAATTTGGACATGCAGGTACGGTGATATGTGTGTTCAAGCGACAATATATACATATGACAAGCGGTTATAGAAGGTATCATGAGTGTGGTTAATGGATGATGAGCTTGCTGAATATTAAATATTGACAAGCTGGACAAGATGTTAGAATTGTAGTTCAGAGATATTAAATTTAAATAGGTCATGACAAGTGTGGGCACTTGACGCTGTGTGTGGTCAAGTGATGCTATGTAAAATCAAGCTATAACAGGTTTGGAAAAGCGATAATAAATGCGCAAAAGCTATAATAAATGTGGACGAAAGATGTTAAGTGTAATCAAGCGACGATATTTATGACAAGCGATTATATATTGTACAAGGTATCATAAATGTGGTTAAAGAAATGTGAGTGTGCTCAAGCGATAGTATGGGTTGACAGACTGTGACAAGTGTGGACAAGGTATAAGAAATATGGATAAGCGGTGATAAGTGTGGTCAAGTGACGATATTTGGGACAAACGATTATATATTGTACATGGTATCATAAATGTAGTTAAAGAAATATGAGTGTGCTCAAGCGATAGTAAGGTTTGCCAGGCTGTACAATTGTGAACAAAGTATAAGAAATTTGGACAAGCGGTGATAAGTGTGGTCAAACGACGGCATATAGGACAAGCGATTATATATTGTACGAGGTATCATAAATGTGGTTAAAGAATTATGAGTATGCTCAAGCGATAATAAATGTGGCCAGGCTGTGACAAGTGTGGAAAAGGTATAAGAAATGTTGTCAAGCGATGATAAGTGTGGTCAAGCAATGGCATTTTTGGTCAAGATAGGATAAGTGCAGGATAAGAAATGTGGACAAGCGATGATAAATGCAGTCAAGCTATGATAAATGCGCCAAGCGATTATGAACTTGTACAAGTGTCAAGGGGGGTCAAAAAATGATGAACGTATTCAAGCTATTAATAATATATGTGGACGAGCTAAGATAAGTAAGGGCTATGGACGAGCTAATATAAGTGTATTCAAGAGATAATAAAGGTGTTTAAGCGATTACAAGTGTAGACAAGCGATGATATGCTTGGTCAAGTTATCCGAATTGTGGTTAAGCTACGATAATATGTATATGGATGATAATAAAACATTAACAAAACAAAAGTCCTATAAAGCTATACCTTCAAGTTTTGAGGTCCTGCTTCGAAAAATTATTGGAAGATAGAATCCGTGTTGGTTTAAAGCAACAGAGAATCGATGGACTGGATAATTTAATCAACCGAAAATCATAAGGGAGTCAGCCAAATCCCTTTGGATCGTTTGTCCCAAACTCGACGATTTTAATTAAAAGTTTTTATTATTTATTTTCTCGTTTTCGAAACAAAACAAATTGGATAAAAACGTTTGCGATTACCTGGGGAAAGAGTTGGATATAGCAATAAACTAATATTGTTACCTAAATTAAAATGATACTTTTGATTTAGAATCCAGTTTCGTTTCGATTTATTTTTAAATGTTTTTATAGAGAGATAGAAGTTAAACTTCAATTACGGCCATTTCACTAATTAAATCCAATTAAGATAACTCTTGTTACCACAAATGAATTCTTGGGAATTGCACTGCTGGTATGGAAATAAAATCGCGAGAAATAACAGACCTATCTTTAAAGTAGTGAAACTGTGTAAAATTTACTTTTTTATTAACAGAGTGTTGGAAACGCCTTAAATGACGGATACATTTGTGTACAAGAAAAAATGAGAGGAATTACATTGAAATATTAAGGAATAAGATTTCATAAACTGTTATTGCGAAATAACTGTGACAATATCGAGATCGTAAGATAAATATTTCGTGGGTGAAATAGAAAGATTTTAAAGTTTAAGTGTACATAAACCTTTACAGAATAACAAGTACTTTTTAAAAAGTAAATTCTCTCTTAAATCAACGTAGGAAAATTTTATTTTAGTTTCTTTTACTTTATAATTACAATTAATATAACTATGTATACACTCGTTGTAGAATAACAATATTAAATGTCACAATAGAAAGCGAATTTCCTTGCATTTTTCCATTTACTTTTTTATGTATGGTGTTGGACTATTATTTTTATTTGTTACTATTTTTCATTGCTTGCATTCTGTTGTAGTTTCTTTTTCTTTCCTTTCGCATTGTCCGTTTGTGAAGCAAGGTTCGATAATGTTAATCCAGTTTGTTTGTTTATTTTATTCTTTCATTCATTTTTAACACTACAACATTATTTATGAAGTAGTGTGGTAACCATAGTCACTATTTAACGTTATACAATGGAGATTTCAACAAAAACCAGATGGAGCAAGAGAAAAATTCTTATACATCTTTTTGGGGAGTACATTTCTAGCTATGAGAAAGGTTGAACAGTGCCGAAGCTCTAGACTTCGAACATGAAGGTACTCAGTTCGAATCTGACCTAGATCCCGAAATATTTTAAATTTATTTAATGAATAATAATTTTTGTTTAAAAATGTATTAAGATCAATTGTCAACCATTATAGGTTAAATAATTTTATTTTAACTTAATTGGATGAATAAAAATGTTTTTATTATTGATTAAAAATTCGTGCAAGTTATATATCAGGATTATATAAACTAAAGATTAAGCCTACTTGATCAGATGATATTTCTGTTACAAATAAACATTCCCCAATTCTCACAAATATTAGTTTATTCACACGGACTCTTAATTAGCTGGAATTAACCGGCATTCTTTGTAGTTAATTTGAATAAATAAACAGCGTTGGGAAAATTTATGGAGATTAAAGAAATGGCAAGACTGTTGTGCCAACAACCTGTTGGAGCATTATTGCTTGGTGTTCTTGAAGAAACTCGTGTTACTACTATTATCAATGGGGGAAGGAATTCTCTTTTAGACTTATAAACCTAGATTTAAAAACTAATTTAAAGTATAACTAAACTGTTTTAATTTAATTTAATAGAGGCAGAATTATTTTGTTGTAAAATGAATTTATAGCCAATCTGGAAAAACTAATAATTATTAGTGTTGTTTTATAATTTGTAAGACAACAGTAAATATATTTCTGTAGGGTTGAGCGTATTCGAGGAATACTGACAATGTTAGGGCCTAGATCCAGCTCATATGGAGTTGTGCATGTCGGGTTGTACAACAGTATTGTGGCTTTGCAAACACTAAACCACGTATTTTACTGTATATTTGCTACACATAAGAAGAACTGTCTCTTGTGAGAATAAGGTTCTAAAGGAACCGAACAGAGCTATTATAACTGGTAGTTTGAAAATTAGAACCAATAACCCTTAGTAAAAATTATCCAAAGTAGGGGGAACAGAAATATTATAAAAAGATATTTTTAACATTAGGCTTTATCATAGAAAAAAGAATCAGTTAAAATATATTTCCAGAAATATAAATTGTTTAAAATGTATAGGAATTTATGTATTTAAATTTCAGTAATATAAAAATTACAAGTATGAGGGTGTTTATAATTTAGTTCAGTTTGTATGAATTAGTTTCGATTGCATTAAGCGGCAAATCGATCTGAAGCTTTACTCTCGGAGTATTAGGCCGATAACTCTGCAATACCGCGAATATTCCGCCGGTTACACTTAACATTACCACTTTAACAATTACGGCCACAACTAGTCGTTTGGGGTTTAACTCCTACAGCTTCCCAGAACGTTTGACAGGAAATATAATTTTACTCTCTCTGAAGCTTATAAACCTAATGTCTTTGCTTACATTAAATAATTCAGTTGAGGGGGGTTATAAATACGTTTAATACGGATATATATAACCCCACTATATATATATATATATATATATATATATATATATATATATATATATATATAAATTAAAAATATTTCAAAGACAAGAATAGTTTTAATACATATATTCTTCCATTCATGTATAATATAAATAAATATATATATATATATATATATATATATATATATATATATATATATATATTGTAAAACTATGTGATTTTTATAAGTTTAAAAATGCTGACACTGCAATTTAGCTAAGAGCTTAACGTATTTAACATAATAAAAATGTATTGAAAAGTGTATGTATATATATATATATATATATATATATACTTATATGTGTGTGTGTGTGTTTTTGTGAGTGTGTGTGTGTGTTTGTGTGTGTGTGTGTATGTGTGTGTGTGTGTGTGTGTGTGTGTGTGTGTGTGTGTGTGTGTGTGTGTGTGTGTGTGTGTGTGTGTGTGTGTGTGTGTGTGTGTATGTGTGTGTGTGTGTGTGTGTGTGTGTGTGTGTGTGTGTGTGTGTGTGTGTGTGTGTGTGTGTGTGTGTGTGTGTGTGTGTGTGTGTGTGTGTGTGTGTGTGTGTGTGTGAGTGTGTGTGTGAGTGTGTGTGTGTGTGTGTGTGTGTGTGTGTGTGTGTGTGTGTAGATTGTAGATTTGTGAGTGTGTGTGTGTGTGTATGTGTGTGTGTGTGTGTGTGTGTGTGTGTGTGTGTGTGTGTGTGTATGTGTGTGTGTGTGTGTGTGTGTGTGTGTGTGTGTGTGTGTGTGTGTGTGTGTGTGTGTGTGTGTGTGTGGGTGTGTGTGTGTAAATATAAAATATGTTTTCTTATATAGTAATCAATACAACTAAAATTACTCAAATATAGCAACAATTCTATTTCTAATTTAACTTCAGTCTTATATCTTGCATCATTGTAATATTCACTCGAGATGATGTTGATACCCTATTTCAACGAAAAGCTTTGAATAAAACGCATAATATATGTGAATAAATAAATAATATTATTTCAAGTACAAGAATATTTTTGTGTTGAACAAACAATGTGTTGAAAGCTTTTCGCCGACTAAGAGCTTTGGTAATTTTAGGAAAAAAACTTACTCTACCAAATATAAGACACATGATATTTGATACAAATTTTGTGGTGTTTGTTTCGCTAGTGCGTTATATATCTATCTATCTATCTATATACCTATAATATCTATACCTAATATATATACCTATCTATATATCTATAATATCATATGTATATGGTTGTAGGTATATTATTATACATAATAGAATATATATATATATATATATATACATATATATATATATATATATATGTATATATATATATATAAATATATATATATATATATATATATATATATATATATATATATGTATATATATATATATATATATATATGTATTGTGGTTGATATATATGATTTGTATCTTGAGTTTTTAAATGCCTTACCTTGTGTGGCGATATCCATGTTTCAGCTTAGCCCCACATTTTTAACTTATATGAATGAACTTAAATGCAATAATATGTACCATTGTTCCTATTATTAATATCCTATTATTTATACATCCTTTCACATCGTTCTTCCTACAAAGGAAGTGAAAGACTAAACCCTTAATCTCGTGTATTACGTAAGGTATACAACTTCGTGGAGCCATTACACATCCCCCCTGTCAAACCCATGGGGCTTATATCCTGATATAAATATTTGAGTATATATATATATATATATATATATATATATATATATATATATATATATATATACAAAATATGTTTTCTTGCTTAATAATGAAAAACAGTAAAGGTTATTCAAATACAAGAATTATTTATTTATTTTAGATTCAAAGCTTTTCGTTGATACACAGTAACAACATCATCAGGAATGAATAAAACAATAATCATACCTATATGTGTATTATATACGTTATTGTATTATTCATTCCTGATGATGTTGTTACTGTGTATCAACGAAAAGCTATAAATCTAAAATAAATAAATAATCCTTGTATTTGAATAAACGTTCTTGTTTTTGATATATATATTTAAATATATATATTGTATACCATTTACCTTTAAATATATTTCAAAAATGTATTATTCATAGGAATAATTGAAGGTTTACTGGTTTATAAATAACTTTACGATCAATATGATTAGTAATATTCATATTGTCCAAAATATATTTTTCGTTTTTATTTAAATAAGAAAGTTGAAGAAATCACATTTAGTGTAACACTACGCTTTTAATAAACGATAAAACAAATTCACAACGAATACATAAAAACATGCAGGCATGGTAGGACAAGGACTTGCCACAATATTTTATCTATGATATGATAAATAATTTTGCATGCAACGGTAAGAAGATCTGTCGTCCTAAGGTGAATGTAAATGCATTTGTTGTATCTTAGAAGGGCGACGAACGTGACGCCGTCAGAATATAAAATACATATTTTTCTTCTTGACTTAAATGTGAAAAGCTGGTTGGTAATATAAGAGAGTTTTACATATAGAAAGAATGCTGTGAGAAAGAATATATATCTAGTTTTTTTAATATATATATATATATATATATATATATAAATATACACATATACAATTGTATATATGTATTATACACTAGTATATGGTTTTCAATATATATATATATTATAAGTGTGTTTGACTGTATATATATATATATATTACACTTTCACTATATGTACTTAAACAAGAATCTTACTTGGTATTTATGCGAGTTAACTGTCATAGATTGGTAGTATCTCCATCATCGGGCATCACTGACCAGCAATACTTAGAAATATATATATATATATATATATATATATATATATATATATATATATATATATACATATACACACACACATACACACATATACAAATATATACTTATATATATATATATATATATATATATATATATATATATATATATATATATATATATATATATATATATAAGTATGTGTGTGTGTGTTTGTGTCTGTGTGTGTGGGTGTGTGTGTGTTATGACGGTCAAAATAGCTGCTCAAGATGAGAAATTAATAATTTCAAGTTTTTTAATAACAAATTTAATAATTAAATAATAAGGTTGTAATTTATTGTAGGCCTATAATAAAACGTTGTAAAGAGTGAATACGCCAGTAAAATCTTGATTAATTATTATTGGGACAAATTAAAAATTAAAATAAAATAAAACTGTAATAACTAACTAAATTTGGCAAACGGGAGTACAGTGAAAATTTTCTAAGTGACGAAAAATGCTAACTTAAGAAAAAGGCCACGTAGAACTATCACTGACATTTTAAAATTACCAGCAAAATCCAAAAAGAACAATAGTGAAAACCAAAAAGATAATGGCGGAAATATACTCAGGTGCCCAAATGTCTGTGCAAAATATATAACCTTAAAACAGAATGAAAATCAATTCTATGAGCTACCAATAGCTCTAACTTAGGGATAGTCACAGCATTAGGAGCAACTTATAAAAGGGTCAAATTGCAAACATTGCTTCTTCTGACACTAAACGGACACACAAAGGAGTTTGTTTTCCTGATAGTGGACAATCTGCTGGTTGACCTTATCTTGGGGGCAAACACTTTGTGTGCGTTAAAGGCTCGGATAAACATGGAGAAATCGTTCATCACTTACGAAATTGACGGATATCTACTACACCAAGAATGTTTAACAATAAATGATAAAAAACAAAAATTTAACCAAGAAATTATATGTAATGAAATAAATAAAATTTTCACTAAAAAGCTACCACTTCAAAGTCAGCCACTAAAAAACTCGCCTTGTACGGGCAAACCAATTAAAAGCGGACAAATAACAGCTAAAGAGCCGAAAAAGGAGGGTTTGATAATTCAAATGGGTGGCGAGAAAGAGGAGCCATCATGGGTAAGGGTCATGTAAATAGGACCTTGCATGGGTTTGATGTGTGCGAACGAGAGCTGAAATAGGCGTGTGACAAAAGCAAAAACCAAAACCAAAAAAATAAGCAAAAATAGTTCCAACGATACAAACGGGGAACGAGAGTTAAAATTAAAACAAATTCAAAAATTAAAGGACGAAAAGTCGCCAAAAACAAAAATTACAAATAAGAATACCACAAAATTAAATCACAAATTAAGCGATAATTTAGGTAATGAAAAAGGGAAAATAAAATTAATAGATTGCGAAAATAAGAAATTATATAAATTAACTGATTTAAATAAAATAAAAAACGGGTTAACCAAACCTACAACAAACAAATTAAATGAGGACGAATTGAGGCAGAGAGGAATAAACAAATTAAATAAAAATGGCTACAAGCCGAAACAAACAGATTTCCAACAAGTTAGGGAAGGACCTAATTGTTGGAAGCACAATAAGTTAGTTGAAACAAAAATTCCAGAGCAAATTAGTTTAAATAAACCTGATTTCAAGTCTAGACCAAAGAGGTAAATTAACAACAAATCAACCTTACCAAAATAAACCAAATAAAGATTAACAAAAAAAAAAAAATTAAGTACAAATATTATGCTCAATGGCGTAAGGCGAAGCGCCGCAAAAAATACGGGATGAATCAAAAATGTTTAAGACTGGATACCATTAAAATAGAGAGTATAAATAACAACCGCTGTATTCTAAACAACCAAGAATTGTCTAGGTTACAAGATTTAATAATAAAGTATTCAGATGTTTTTGATGAAAAACCCGGCAGGTCAAACAAATACAAACACGCGCTTAAGATTAGGAAAGGCACTACATTTGTAAATAGAAACTATCCTATTCCAATGAACTTCCGCAAACAGTTTCAGGAAGAAATAGTGAAAATGCTCCGAATGATATAGTTGAAAGGTCAATAACGCCGTATGTTAATCCTACGGTTGTTGTCATAAAACCAGACAATACAGTTCGGCTATGTTTGGACGCTAGGAAATTAAATGAGATAACTGCACCCGACTATGAAAGTGCACCTAGTATAGACGATATACTAAGAAAGGGAAAGAATAAGCGGTATATTTCTAAGATCAATATGACGTCAAGTTTTTGGCAGGTACCATTGACACACGAGTCAAAGAAATATACCGGCTTTTTATTCGACAACAAAGAATACAATTTTAAGGTCGTCCCATTCGGGTTACAGAATTCTCTAGCGGCCCTAGTAAGAACAGTCGACTTAACCGTAGGCGTTGAACTAATACTAGCATATGTCGATGATTTATTATGTCTATCGGAGACTTTTGAAGAACACCTGGAGCTTTTGCAAATAATATTTTCCAAATTCAGGGAGGGAAACTTAACAATCAATCCCAAGAAGACATTGTTCTGGCAACGGGAAGTGAAGTTTTTAGGGTACATTTTTGACCAGAAAAGGGTAAAGATTGACCCAGATAAGCTACAAGCGATTCACGATTTTCCAAGTCCTAAGAATAAAAAACAACTACAATCGTTCTTAGGACTTGTGAATTATTATTCTCGCTTTACAAGTCAATACGCCCAAAAAACGTCATCCCTGTTAAAGCTCTTAAGGAAGGGACAACCCTGTGTTTAGGAAATAGAAAGGCAAGATGCATTTAACCGCGTAAAAAACCTGTTTGGGGAGGCAGTCACACTGACACCTGTTTGTGGAGTATCGGGGAACGTTTTTACAAACTGACGCCAGCGATAACGCGATTGCAAGTCAGTTGTACCAAGAAGATTAACAGGGCAGATTACACGTAATAGGCTTTGTATCAAGAACACTTAAACAAGCCGAATTAGGGTACACAGAATGCGAAAAGGAGCTCTTGGCAATAGAACATGGCCTAAAGGAATTCCGACCACTTATCCTGGGGGCTCCACTAACAATAATTACCGACAACAAAGCATTAAAATTTCTATATTCATGCAACTACACCATTGCACGCATAACTAGGTGGAGCCTAGCGATACAAGAGTATCAGCCAAAAATGAGACACTGCCCGGGAAAAGAAAACGTTCCTTGCGACACAATAATCCGGATGTACCAGACTGATATGGGAAACAATAATGAACAAAAGGGTTTAAATTTAATTAAAGTAGGACAAATAAAAATAGAATGTCCACGGTAATACAAAAAATATGTAAGTACAGGAGCAACAACCTAAATTGTACATGTGATTAACCAGATAAACAATTTTAACAATTATAAAATATCTAAAAATGTATTATGTAAGATTGTAAATGGCAAAACGAAAATCGTAATGCCAAATCAGAATATTGTTCCATTTATAGAACAAGTACACAAACAATATGCACACTTTAGCAAAAATAAAATTGTCAAGATGATTAACAAACATATTTACATTAAAAACATAAATAAACAAGTTATGGATGTCATTAGGAAATGTCGAATCTGCCAGTTTTCCAAAGTAACAAATCGACATATGCAAGCAAGAACTAAACCCATTTTAACGCAACAGCCAGGAGAAATAATTGCTGTTGATTTTTTAGGACTGTTGCCAGGAAGTATAGGAGGTGCAAGGCACATCTTAGTAATAGTAGACGTGTTTTCCAAGTTAGTGAAATTATATGCAGTAAAGCGTCCAAATACGACGAGTACAATAGCCAAACTTGTGTGTAGTAGAGAGAGAGGGGGAGAGAGAGAGCGCAACAAAATAAAGGATTTACATCAGAGACGATAAAGATGTTTTTTTTGTAGGTTACTGCCCAGAAGTATCTCTGGAGATCTGATGGACGAATTTGCGCAAAGTCTCTTGGGCTTTGTTGTATAATGGATACTGCCACACAAACGCACAGTGCAATATTTCAAATAAATAAAATCTTTGGAACACAAATAAATTTCAAATAAGTAAATTTACCTTTACAGAGGAAACTGTTACAAATATAGTTAAATTATTACCCCATGGTTACAGGAAGTTGTAACACAATGAAATACTTTGCACCAGGATGTAAGTCTTGAAACATATTAGTTACATGTAGGTATTAGTTTCATATTTTTAAAAGAAATTTAACTCTATTAAGAAATGAGAGTTTAATGCCTACAAAGGGAGTCTTATGAATGATAAAAATCTGGCATCTGATTATTTTTATATACTATAATTTTCAGAAATAAATGGAAAAAGAGCAGCATTTTGTGAAGTGAGGATAAAATGACTGAAAGATGACTATAGTGAGAAGCAAATAGGGGCAGAAGTTAGCAGAAGTGGAACTCCAAGACATGTTGAATCTAATAGAACGTAATATATTTTTATAAAGGTCTTTGGTTGGATTTCTCCAGGTTATTTATTGTGCATTCCAATGTTCTTTAAATAACATATAAAACTATACAATAAGGGACGTAACTTAAAACTTGTTAATTATTATCGCTTTATATTTTAATTTTAAATTCTACAATGTATTGTTTTTAGGTTTTTCACTTTAAAGTTATATTAAATCCGGTAAAATAAAAGCAAACTTGTTCCACTTGGAAGTAATATAAATATTGTGAATTTATTGTTTCAAATTTAGTCACTCATATATCCATAATAATTTTGTTTTATTGTTATTTTGTTGTTTATTTTTGTAATGTATTTACCATAGTTTTCTTATTGTAGTTATTTTGAGCTCATATCTTTTATCTGTGGACTTAGCGTGTACGTTTCGTCGATCTTTAGAGTTTGTAAAAATCAAGTCGTATATCTGTTTTTTATTTTTTAAATCATCAGCCGTATGCCCAATATCGCTATGGTGTATAGGGAAAGTTATAAATATGTATAGTTATGGTCATAAAACTCCATGGGAGAGAGTATTGGGGCGATCACGTGTACAGGTAAACTAAGGAAATGTCATAACTGTCCCTTAAATCTATAAATGGGGGAAAGTATTGACTTCGCAGTTGCTTACACTGAACTAACAAACAAATTTTTTTTCAATCGACCAACCCTTATACTTTCTCGACTGACCAACTACGTTTATCTCTACCTAAAAGCTAATAAAGTATTCATGGTTAGGGGTAACCATAGAGCGCAGTACCTTACTCCATGCCTTGATAATATTGCCAGTATGTACCTACCATAGGTTGCCTATGTATTAGAGATAACCTTCAGTTACACGTAAAGTACAGGGAAATAACCAGGTAATACCATGTATAACGTAGTCGTAGATAGGCTTTGTTATCAGACTTAGCTTCGCGACATTTCCTCCGCAGAGTTTCTATTCAAATAACAGTGGTAGTTAGGTTAGGTTATGTTGGCAGGTTTGCGAACGCAAATCCCCATGAGAGGCCTTGCCACAATTAATCAGCTGCGTAGTTAGATACGCCTAGGAAGAAAGCTACAACACACATCCTCCATGAAGTGTAGGTTGGGAGTTTACTTGTCAAATTTTCTCTAATAAAGAAATATACAAATGATTTAATAATTATATTAGTTCCCACACTCTCTATATATATATCTTGTAAAATTTTCAACTTGTAATAAAATATTTTTATTCAATCCACAGAAGTTTAAAATACATTTTTTAAAAAAACTTGTACGGGGTTACATTTGATGTGTTTACAGTATTTCCACATATTAAATCAATAATTAAATTTTATAATGAATTAATTTGAGTCTTACTATATGGGAGAAAAATTTTCCACCAAAAGGGCAATGTATGCAATATATTTATTTCGACTCATTTTGCATAAAATAAGCAATAACGTATATATGATTTCATAAAACAGCTGATTTTATGTTATAGGTTATGTGTTAGAACAGCTGTTTTATCGCAAAGGTAATTTTACTATATTTATAATAATTGTAATTATTTAATAAAAAGTAACATAAACTATAATTTTCTTTGTTGACCTGAACATTAATTGAGTTTAAAACATTTTAGTTTATATTACTTATTTTTATATAACCAAAAGAAAACCTAATGTTTTCATAAAAATACAAAATTGCTTGAAGTAATTTTTTTAAATAAAAATAAAATAACAAAATTCAACTTGTTTACTTTATAATCGTAACGGTTTACATATTTAATACTATTTTACGGTACTCGCTGTAATACATCTGATTATTATTCTGCTTTGCACAACCTTTGCAATAATCAGACACCCTTCTGTTACGAAACGGAAGCAATCTAGAAAGTCATTACGTGGCTGATATCGAGGCACTCTTCGACTTCCTCTCACAACAAACTTAACCAGCAACGGAAAGCAATTGGATATCTTACGCAATGCGCCTAGTGGCCAATTATGCAACGTTTTGAGAGAACAAAACTCAATTCCATCAAAACTGAATCCATCAGTCAAGAACAGTCTAAAATTTTTTAACAACTACAACAATAAATTTAGGAAAAGCGAGGTATAGACACAAACACTCATAATAGGCTTGTTAGATGCATATTCTGTAGCGTATGCTGTGTTTTATATTGAGTGCAACGGATGTTTTAATATCCATTCTTTACATAAGAAACCTACGTTTTTTATTCCAAACAGTTCATGGTTTGCTGTACATGGTGTTTTATTTTATTGTTGCTTTAAAATTCCTTGATTATAGTTTTTATTCGCTTGGTTTAAATAATTTACTGTATAAAAAGTTTTTTATGTAAAGGTTATAACGAACTTTTCTCAGTTAGGAAAATACTTGTAAAATATTTAAACTACAAGGGATCATTGCAAACTGTCGCTAACCATCGAAGGGCAGTCAGTTATTAATTTTGAACCAAAAAGGGTCACTGAATGCACCTAGTATATCATAATTAATAATATTCCCTCGAATGGTTTCATTATATGTAAACCAAGACCTGATCCCGACCATTGGAGAGGCAGTTTTAGTTGGGCATCGAGGGACCATGCAAATTTATGGAGAAAAACCTTTAAAAATGCAAAACAAGCACGCCCAGCTAACACACGCATCTTGCGAAATTTCCAAAGGTTCCTACCCAAGCCAAAGAAAAGTATAAGAAGGAGACGTTGTGATAGGCAAGAAGAAAAATTAACGGCATAGGGAAGCCAATCGAAGAGAGGATGAGGTCCGTTTGAAAACTATCCAAAGGAAATACAAGAGGAGTAAGTAAAATCCAGGACGCGAGGGAGATACATGTTAATTTTGGTAACAAGTTCTAAATTAAAATGAAAAAGTGGAGTCGCTAAGTAAAGTAGTAAGCGATATTAAGTGAGGGAGATAATTCAGTAATAAGTGAAAGTAAGTGAGGAGGATATTATAGAAATAATCTTCAGCTACGTTATAGAAGCATTTAGAGTGAACAGAGAAAGGGGAAATTAGGTTTGGGGAAATATTATCGAGCGAATGGGTGGCTAATTGAAGTGAAACAAGAAATCAAACCAATAAATAAGAGTCACAACTATATTAAATTAAAAACCAACTCTTTAAGGTAAAAATATAAGGAATTTTTAATAATTTTTTTTTAACAATTTCTGTAAAAAATAATAAGTAATTGAAACCTATCCAAGTGCAGTAACCTATACACGTTTAATGATAGTTTAGGACATTTTATAATATTTTATTAGTTGAAGGAATAAACATAAGCTTTTTGTTGCCTACAGGAACATGGAGCAAGACCCAATTAATTATGTAACCTGTAAATGCTACAACTTTGAACTCACAACTAAAGTCAATCAGTTATTGTAAAACACAAGTGTAATAATTGAATCCCTTAGAATTAAATACCCTGTAGAACATTTTAAGTAAAAGTTTGTTATAAGGTCTATAAAACCTAGGGTTGTGTAAACACATTGGCAGAAATGATATTCTTTTTTAATTGTTTTTCCTGACATTTCCATCGATATAAATTACTAATTTTGGTGCCCACTGTTATCACAATGATCATAAATTGATTACACAATGCTTTGTTTTGTGTGTTTGGGTGTGCAAAACAGAAGACTATTTGAATTTAATTCAATCATTATTTTTTTTCAATATGGTCTTTAACCGTTTCAGCTTGTTTTTAAAGTGACTTTTTTAAAATTTTTAAAAGTATCACGTATATAAAGTTATATAATTTTTTTATTTTAAAACGATCAACAAATATTTTGTTGGTCTAACTAAAGAGAGAAAAACGTAATTGCATAAAAATTTCTGATTTCAAGGTTAGGGACAGATCATCACGTTTGCAAGATTGCATATCGGAAGTTCTACTCACTATCGGGTTCATTAAGAAATCCTAAACTTTAGGAAGAAGGGTAAGGATGAATAGATCGATTATCGGAAAGGATATAGATCGCTTTCGGAAATTAATTGTTGTTTTTACTAACTAGCGAGCGTTTGATGTTGAACAATGGCTGTACATCTATCGATCAGAGTAATCGTACGTTTGATCCCCTCTACCGTGTTAAGAATAAAAAGTCAGAAAAATGACTTTTTGGGACAAAATATAAAAATGTAACTTCAAAATAATTAATTTGTCATAAGAATTCGATTAATAAGTAACACAACCATCTTTAATATTACCCATTTACAATATTAGGTTTACAGAATTTATTCAATAGCCCCTACTAAATGAACTCAATGGTTATAGTTGGGGTCAATATATTATAGAACAATATATATAGTTACTTATAAGCAACAATACTTTCCTTAGACAAATTTTAACATACTGCTAATAAACAGTACAGAAAAAAAACATAATCCAAGCGTAAATCAACAATGATTGAAGTAATAAGATATAATTCTTTATATAAATGTATGAATATATAATAATATATATTATTATATTAAATTATATTATGATTAAAACTCAATATAGGATATTTCTGGAAATATATAAGAATAACAATTTTAAGCTATTCAAACGTAACCTCACAATAACCTCTAAATAAAGGCAAAATAAGCTGCATTATTCTCCTACATAATTGTTTTCGGAAAACCTTGGAGCAATTTATTATGCTCCTGTAAAATCTCTGGTATTACAGTAAGAACTCTTAAAATTCACTCGCAAAAAATTTTTTTGTATACTAAATCATAAAAAAATTCTATTAAAAAATGCAAAACTAGAACTATAAGGTTTTAAAATAGGCAAATAACAGAATGTTAATATTTTTCACTATGCATGATCTTTTGTATATATTCTTTTTCTTAGAATTAACAATACAGGCTCTCATTTTCACATTCACGTTACGAAGAAACCCGTGTTTAATATTCTTAGGTCGTTGCTTTTTTTGACGTTGTACATAACACTAAATACCGGTGTAATGTGTATATAAATTATTATATTATTGAGAGAGAATTGTAGTTATTTTTCTCGTTACAGTATCTTACAGTATGTTTTATGTATAAATTCATTTATTGAATGCACGTGGAGTTGTTACAAAAAAGGTTTTCAGTCTGAATGATTTGTAAGACTATCTTATACGTTATGTACGAATAAAAATATTACAATATATATATATATATATATATATATATATATATATATGTGTGTGTATATATATATATATATATATATATATATATATATATATTTATATATAATACTCATAATATAAAAAAATCGATTGAACTTATTGAAAAAATAAATTGATAATAATACCAAATTAATACCTATAATGAAAACACTTGTTATAACAAAAAAAAAAAATAAAATAAAAATAAAATATTAACACAAGAAATAATAAAGAATTTAAAAATCATATTACATTGAAATTACTTCTTATATTATAATAAGATTTATGAAAAAGAAAATGGAAATAAATACAGAGCACGGTAGCGTATTTATAATAAATGAACAACAATAACCCTTAATACAGATGTACTACAATGGTATTTAAACATCTGTAGCAAGAAGATGAAATAAAAATGGGTTTCTAAGGTCGACCATATTATTGGAAATATTTTTACAAAATATAGACATTGAAATAGATAAAGCTAATAAAAAATACGATCAAATTGGATACTGGTTTCGATATGTAGGTGATGTACCGTATATATATATATATATATACGAAAATAAGAAAAATGCAAATACAAGTATAATTAATTGAATTATAAAATTCAAAGCTTTCCGTTATCAATAGTACCAACATCTTCAGGAATAATAAAAGTCTGATTTATTATTATTAAGCATGTTGGTACTATTTGATAACGGAAAGCTTTGAATTTTATAATTCAATAAATTATTTAAGTATTTTTATTTCACTTGTTTATCGTTGATACACAAGAATACATATTTTGTGTATATATATATATATATATATATATATATATATATATATATATATAAAGTTCTCTCTCTGTCTCTTTCTCTCTCTTTATACATAGATATACAAATTAAAGTAAAAAGAATGTTATGGGAGTATGAGTTTGATCAATTAATTAAGGAATAAACAATATCAGACAGCTTCATCTCGTTAGTAATGTAATATTAAACTCGTAGATGGCGTTATGAAGGATGGGTAGGATATCCCTAAACAACTTTATTTAGGATAAAATAAATGATTTTATTATTATTTAAATAAAACACAACACAATTTATTACTAGAGCCGAAGTAATATTCTTTGACTGGTTAATGTGATTTATGTGATTGTGTAGTTACACATTATTGATTGCAATATTAGTCTTACTTTATTTCCACCGAGCAATTGTTAACTTGTTTTCAACTTTCTTTTAGCTAAACTTGAGACCAAGCACAGCGCACTGCTTTCTTATTCTCTCTGTCAGGTGAGCGATGCACATAAAGCAGTCGCTACCCCCAGGAGGAAAATCCATGCCGACCTTTCAGAGCTTCAATAATTTCTCTTTGCCTAACCTGCGCTCGACCGTTTCACCGCTCATGTTGTGAGTTTTTTGAGCGCCAAAGTCGGAAAAAGCTGTGCAGTGGGTTTGAAGATTTAACTGGAGTATTTATAGAAAATAAAACTAGCCAGATAAACTTGCAAAATAGTTGCTCATAGAAGATAGCCGGTTTGTTTATCTTTTCATGTTTTTGATCAATGATTATATGTCCTTACTTTAATTATATAACTCTTTTGACAAGTGGATTTATACTAACAATTTTAAATATCAATATAATTTCATAATATATTGTTTTCGTGACAAAAACCTTTATAATAGGCTAAAAAAAAATAAATTAAAAGACAGCTATGAAGAACACCTCAATGGAAACATCAAACCTGAAACTTATAACTTAAAGCAAAAACGCATTCCCCACATTAAAAAACGAACACCTAATAAAAAAAGTACAAAAAGTCCTCAAAATGACAATCTGGTGAACAACTACAAATTCATAAACATAAAAATAATTACATAAACGAACATATACAAATAAAATAAAAAAACGATAAATTATTCAACCTAATAGACAAAATTAACCCCAAGACAAACTTAAAAGACTCGCACAGTGCAGTGAATCCGAAAATACTACATAACGGTACACCAAACCTTGCAACAACGGGAATTCCACGTAGCTCGCAGTCTACTACAACCCCATGCCAGTGATGTCATATGATGGAGATACGACCAATCTTTGAAGTTAACTCGCATAAATAAAAAGTATGATTCTTGTTTAAGTACATATAGTGAAAGTGATATATATATATATATATATATATATATATATATATATATATATATATATATATATATGTATTTGAAAACAACATAGGTTATTCAAATACAAGAATATTTTTTATTTATATTCAAAGCTTTTCGTTGGTAAACAGTACCAACATGATGTTAATACTGTTTACCAACGAAAAGCTTTGAATATAAATTAATAAATATTCTTGTATTTGAATAACTTATGCTGTTTTAAATTATTAAACAAGAAAACATAATTTATATATAAATAAATAAATATATATAAATATATATATATATAAATATATATATATATATATACATATATATATATATATATATATATATATATATATATATATATATATATATATATATATATATTAAATATGGTGATAAGTTTCTTGTAATATAGTTAATAAATTAAAAATATTCGTTAAGAGTATTCTTGTTTTTGAAATATTTTTAAATTATTACATATATATATATATATATATATATATATATATATATATATATATAATTCTCATATACAAGGATATTGCATTTTATTTTTCGTTACACATTTTTACTAGGTTGAAACTTTTCGCTGATTGGTAGTATCAGTATTATCAAAACGTGTGATTATGTTATACATTACTGCAAATCTATGTCTACATTTTCATTAAATGTAATTCCATGAGTATATATGCTTTTATACACACGAGAACTTTAATTACGTGTTCTCATTTTCGAATTTCTTCTGAGGCCTATATACATATATATGTGTATATATATATGTGTGTGTGTGTGTGTGTGTGTGTGTGTGTGTGTATGTGTGTGTGTTTGTAGGTGGGTGAATGCGTGCGAGCGAGCGTCTGTATGTGGGGGGAGGGGTGCGTGGGTGTGTGTGTTTGTGTGCGCGCGCGTGTGTGTGTGTTGTTACTTTATTTGTAGAGCTTTTAAGAAGGTTAGGTATGTCAAGAGTTGAACAACGAGGACCTGCTGTTAGATAGCTATCTACTCCAAGGGATAGAACATGTTTACATTAAGTAAACAACCCTTGCCAAGTTAACTGTCCTATACTTGATACAAAGATATCATTATGTGCTCATTCCATCTGCCCTTCCTCATTAGGGGTTGCAAAGGTTATACAAATCTATATGGCTACTGTAGGGAGTAAGTCTTCTTCAAGTCAGCTATCATCCACGTATAATGCTATAGTCACCTATATCCTCTACCAACAAGTCCTATTTTCTTACCTTATACCTATCGGTGCCGTGGCAATCCTTTTCCATCCTTTGAGGCATCTAACCGGCGGATAGTCGTAAAGTTATAACAAATTAGACCTCCATCTACCTGCTTATAAAAAACTTTGCTTTTTTTACCCTTTCGTTTTTCAGGAGAAACTCCCTACTTTTTACACAATAATCTATATTTCTTACAATAAGGGGATGTTAACTTTATAAGCCTAATAAAGACAAGTTCAACCACGCAAACCTACATACTTAATGCTCACGTATAACCTAAACGCAAAGGTTTTATGTGGCTACACTAATACCCACAGGTTTAAAGTGGCATACAATTCGCCCCCTTTACTATCTACTGGCTTCTATTTCGCTAGTTTTCTAATAAACACAAGAATTATATTTTGTGACTCTCGCAAACTTTATAGGTGTTATAAACAATGTGTCTCATATATAACTTATAAAATATCCAGGCGTGTAACTAGAGAAGACTAAATGGTTTTGAAGGGTACATCTTTTGATTCAGGTAACAGTATCAACATTTTTCGCCATTTGTAGAAATAGTGGGAAAAGTTTGTTTGTATCAGCGCAAGAAAAATATTTCTCCTGGGTTTTAAAGTTGTACGTGTGAAATAAAGTTTTATTTGATAGAACATAAGTATAAATAAATTATGATTGCATAAGCAAAAACTATGCTGTCATAAACATGTTGGTTTGAATCGAAATATCCAGCGTCATGAAATTATATGGTCGCTAAGAAACTGTATATAAGACAGGGAAACGCGGGTCGAATTGTAAAGAAAGCGCAACTCTCTGAGTTTTGAAGTTTAAACTTTTGCGATTCCGAGCTTTGGCGTTTCTCTTTACAGTCCCTTTGGAAAGGCTAGTCTTTCCAGTACAGCCTTCATTTTGTAGTCAAGCTCTGGCGAGGGTATGGGTGAGTATACTTGGAATTTTCGTAG
>JBAIZL010000004.1:46193662-46218662 GCA_036971475.1 Prosapia bicincta
GGAATTCTTGCCGGTGTGAAAAATACAGTCATTGCTGAACATCAAATTGTACATGAAATGACCGACGACGATAAGTCAGAGATAATTCTTTTCAAGGTTTTTAAGCAGACAAAAATGTACAAAGTCTATGGACTTTACAATCCACCACTAACAGACCAAGTCTTGAAGACAGCATTCTGGGTATTTGTGCAAACACAATCATCAGAACGGGGTTATGATAGAACAACCGCAGTAGGAAGATCTATAGAGGACTTCGTTGACGAAAACCACCTCCACGACCAACACTGCGACCCAACATTTCTGTCCTAAATCGGCTTACTGACCAGACCAGATCTTACGCTGCTACACCCTGATCTGATGACACGTACCAGCATAGAACTGAAAGAGCTAGCTAGTGGCTGCGGACACCGTGTAATTAACATCACTGTCGCACAGACCCGATGACCTGCAGCACTTAAGAGAAAACCAAGGTGAAACTTCAAGAAAGTCAACTGTACAAAGTTTAAATTGCTCTCCGATGACCTAATAACGGGGAATCTCATTACAGATTGCCCTGACAAATCCACAAAGGCCGTAGCATCCACTATACTTCTATGCGCCCAATCAACTGTGCCTCGAGGACAAGTGAAAAAGCACCGACCTTTCTGGTCAGCGAAACTCTCCACCCTGAAAAAGAAACGAAATGATGTCAGGAAAGCTGCTGAAGTTGAAAAGACAAGAGATAGCTGTGTAGAAGTGCGACGAGCGCAAACGGCCCTCCAACGGGAAATTAAACAAAGCAAGCGGCAAGGATACAGAACCTTTGTCAGCCGGTTGGACTATAAAAAAGATGGAATAAAAGCACATGGTTTCCTGTCAAGTTTAAACAATCAACAAGTAACTGCATCTGCAGAACCTATAGTATACCACGGCAAACTCATCCATAAGCCCAAAGAGGTATCAAACGCTTTCTGCCAACACTACGCCAACGTTGGAAAATAAAGATTCCTAAGCTCCAGAAAAATGAATTCCTAAAGTATCGACACACTACATGTCTTTCAGAGGAGGAAAATCAGGTAATGAACGGAAACTTCTCCCTTGAAGGGCTAAGGATAGCCCTATATACTCTAAAGCCAGGAAAATCAGCTGGACCAGACTCCATATTCCCAGAGTTCCTGTTACGTCTTGGGATATCCGCCCAGAAAACTCTCTTGAAACTTATGTACCTAACTCTGAATAAATTCATCCAAAGCAGAAATCATTCCTATCCTTAAAAAAGTAAAGCCTCCATGCGAAGTAAAAAGCTACAGTCCATTTCCCTCACGAGCTGCTGCTGCAAGCTAGCCGAGCGAATGATTGTCAATCCTCTGAGTCCCTTTCTAGAAAGGGCCGGTGCCCTGTCAGATGAGCAAGCTGCCTTTAGGAAACACCGTGGCACTATGGACCAAGTTATAAAGCTCGTTCAAGCAGTGAAGGATGGCTTTCATAGAAAAATGTCGACTGTGACTTCAAAGTCTTTGTAGACTTCAAGGAAGCCTATGACAGAATATGGAGGAAGCTTCTGTTTCACAAACTCCAAAAATTAGGAATACCTGGAAAACTCTTAGGATGTGTGAAGTCTTTTCTGGCACAGATGCAGGTTCGAGTCCATTTCCGAGACACAATTTTGTCGTTTAAACAACAACGCAACGGCCTACCGCAGGGAGCAGTACTCAGCTGTATCCTTTTCAATATTATGATAAACGACCTCTTAAAAATAGTAAAAGAAGTACCGGACATATCAACATTACTTTTTGCGGACGACCTTGTCTTTTGGTCTTCAAGCGGGACTCCTTCGAACCTGGAAGAAACTATAAATCGAACCCTTAGCAGAGTTTCTGACTGGGCCAACTACAAACAAACGGTAGTTAGTGAGAAAAATACTGTTTTCACTCTATTCACCCTTTCAACTAAGCCAGCAAAACTGAGGATCAAGTTAAACAACAAAACTTTAAACCATGAAGATACTCCACGATATCTTGGCATCACGTTGGACAGGAAGCTAAACTTTGCAAATCATATTGAGGCAACAGCCGAAAAAGCCACCAACAGAAGCAAACTGCTGAAGAGATTAACAGCAACTACATGGGGTGCTACTCAGGATGTTCTAACTTCAACGTACCGGGCCTATGTTCGACCGACAATGGAGTATGAAGGAGAGGTGCTCAACCTGACCAGCTGAAATTGCCTAAAGAAGCTAGACAAGGTTCAAAATAATAACATGAGGCTCATAACTGGAGGAGCTAAATCGACTCCAATACTAGCTATGGAAATCCAAATAGGACTGAAACCCTTGAAAGTCAGAAGAGACAAATGTCTCCTAAAATTCTGGGAAAGAAATAAAAGAACAAATAGAAAGTTTTGGGAAACATATAAAGCTGCCATTTCCCGCCTCAGAACTCAGATTACTCCAATAAACAAAGCTCTACAGCTGGAACAAAAATATAACCTTTTCCTTCTTGCAGAAGCTGCCCCATTAAATCTACACAATCGAGTCTTTGACAACCTACCTCCAGTTTTTCCAAACCTTGTTGACCAGGTGAAACCAAAGTCACAGGTTGTGGATATTGAACTCAGGGAAGCAACATTAATGACCATAAACGAACGATTCTCTGAAAGTGACTGGCTTCATGTTTACACAGATGGATCTTCAAACCCTTCGAGTGGAGAAACTGGAGCAAGATATTTTTCAAAACTATTTCAGTTCTCGGTAGCTGTGGGCCTCTGCTGCACCAATTTTGATGATGAGGTTGTGGCCATAGGAGAAGCAGCATCATGCGTCATGCAACTTTCGCCGTGGCAGGTTGTATTCCTGATTGATTCACAATCAGCGATTTTGGCAGTTTCCTCTAATACACTAACTGACTGCACCTTGATAGTGTCGTGCAGAGAAAAAATGCAACTATGCCAAGAAGCAGGCTTTAGAATTGCGCTCCAGTAGATTCCCAGACACGTTGGCACAACAGGGAACGAAAAAGCTGACAACCTCGCCAAGAGTGGGTGCCACCTACCACAACCACAAATCAAAATATCACTGGGCTCTGCTTACACCAGGATTCACGCAGCAGCTAAGACGTACTTTAAAACATCACAAGAAAACCTGGCTGTTAGAAAGAGATGGCAATAGCTTTGCTTCAACGCAATTCCAAAAGACCTGCCTCGACCTATTAGTGTTGCGCTGTTCCGTCTAACCACGGGACACGACTACCTTCAGGCGTACCTTCATCGCATTGGGCTGGCGGACACGGATCGGTACCCCTTTTGCCAAACAGGAAAGATGGATGGAGACCACCTTCCTGCCTGCCCACAGCTCGAAGAACACAATAGCGACCCAAAAACTAGACTCTCCAAGCTCTACTGGTCTGCACGATGCCAAATGGTCGAGTTACCAAGGGCAGGCGTTGGATAAAGTAAAGTAAGTCAGTAGTTAATGACGCCACATTGGCACAAACCACCTCTAACTGGCCTATACGTTACCGGGGACTATAGGGGTAGTTTTGGATGATGGAGGGGGTTGGTGTGGCCATGATCATAGACCTTGGTGTGCCTTTGACCAAGTTTAGAGGGGTAGGGGGTAGTTTTTCGAAAAAAATATATTCCAACACACTAACCTAAGGTATGTAAATTGCATCTAACCTAACCTACCCCTAGGTGAAGGGGTGTCCTCAGCTACGTTCAGGACCTTCCCCGGGGGATGCTCCGGGGGTGGATTCGGGGTGGGGCCGGGGTAGTTTTCGAAAAACTTTTGGAAAAATGTGTCTTGACTGATAGGGTGACTTTAGAGTACATAATGGTTAGATGTGGGGGTGGTTTCACCGGGGGTAGTTCTTAAATAATATATGAAATTGCCAAAAAATGATCGGTTGGATCAAATGATCGTATGTGGTATGTTTAGAGTTCAGTATGGACTGTTGCGGGGGTGGGTTCACCAGGGGGTAGTTTTAAATAATATATGAAATTGGAAAAATGATCGGGTCCTAGGTAAAAGTCACTCTGGCGTCGTGCTCTAGGTAAAGCCACCTAGGAGCCAGGCCTTAGGTAAAGCAACCATTGGAGCATGGCCTCAGGTAAAGCCATCCAAAAAAATTGCATTTAGGTAAAGCCATCTTGAAGTTTGGCCCTAGGTAAAGCTACCTTGGGGTCAGGCCTTATTTGAAGCCTCATTGAAGCTAGACTTTAGGTGAAGCACTCAGCCCCTAAGTAAAGCTACCCAAGAGTCGGGCCTTAGGTTCGGGATGGTTGCTATATCTATTTCAGCCTCTCGACCAAGACAAATACCTCCACCAAGTCTTAGGTAAAACTACCTTGGAGTCAGACCATAGGTAAAGTCACCCTGGAGTCGTGCTTGAGGTAAAGCCACCCAGAAGCCAGGCCTTAGTTAAAGTTACCTTGGAGCATGACCTCAGGTAAAGCCATCCCGAGGCCTGCCCTTAAGTAAAACCACCCTCGAGAAAGGCCTTAGGTAAATGCACACTAGAGTCAGGCTATAAGTGGGGGGTTGTTTTTAATAATATATCAGATTGCCAAAAAAAATGATCGGTTGGATCAAATGACCAACGTTCCCACTAAACAACTGTCTTGCACTAAGTTTAACCGACCAACAATTATACACCAAGCTCAAATAGTCAACGGTCTATGCGGGAATCGGCCTATCACATTACCAGGGGCTCGGTAGGCTTACGCAACACAACGCAAACGGTCGCTGTAAGACGTGAAGGCTTATTATATACCATGTTAAGCCAACAAGCAATATAGCCCATATACTGTGTTAAACCAACATGCGTGTAAGCCTACATACATACTATGTTAAGCCGACATACATGAATCCCTACAAAGGCCTGCTATGTCGGTAAACCACTGGACCAAGCCTTTATGATCTGAGCTATTTTCACCTCTTCTATGAGGTAGAGCCTCAGGCAGGCAACCGTATAGCTCATATGGGAAGTACTATATGGTATAGCTACCAATGCATACCATCATAGCTATGTAAAGCCAGCTAGCTAACAATGTATAATCTACCAAGCCCACGTAAATGACGGTCAACAAATATTACAATATAAATTAAAAAAGTCGCGCAACCTATATACATACAGTGTTAAGCCAACATTCAGGCTTATATACTATGTTAAGCATGCATGCAATATACTCTAAATAGCCATATAAACGCTGTTAAACCAATATGCAGGTTAACCTATATACATCCTGTATTAAGCCAATATCCCACATAGGCCTATATATGTTAAACCAGCATGAGTGATAGCTTATATAGTGTGTTAAAGAAATATGCGTGTAAACCTACATAAATACTATGCTAAGCATACATACTGTGCTAAACAGATATGCGTGTAAACCTACATAAATACTATGCTAAGCCAACATGCATGCTATCATGCATAGGCGTATATACCATGTTAGGCCTACATACATGATAGCCCACATATTATGTTAAACAAATATGCATGTAAACCTGCATACATACTATGCTAAGCCGACAAGGGCCTACAAATTATAACTCATTATATCCAACGCATAGTTTAGCTAATGGTTATCACGCAGTATCCGATGAGTAGCCTGACTACAAGTTGCCAACAAATTACCACATAATACCCGATACATAGCCTGGCTAATCATTAACGCATAGTATCTGATGCATAGCTAGGCTAATGGTTAACACATAATAGCCGATGCATAGTTTGACCAGGGCTAACAAATAGTATCCGATGTGTAGCCTAACTAGTGGTTAACACATAGTATCCGATGCATAGCTTGACTATGGGTTATCACATAATATCCGATGCAAATCATGACTAGGGCTAACACAAAATATATCCAAACCATACCTTGACTATGGGCTAACACATCGTATCCGATGAGAAGTTTGAATACAAGTTAACACATAATATCCAGTGCGTAGCCAGGTTATGACCAACATATAGTATCCGATGCATAGCAGGGCTAATGGTTAACTAATGGTTAGCGTGACTAAGGGTTAACACATAATATCCGATGCATAGCCTGACTAGGGCTAACACATAGTATCCGATGCATAGCTTGACTAGGGTTTAACACATCGTATCCGATGAGAAATGTGAACACAAGTTAACACATAATATCCAATGCATAGATTGACTAGGGTTTAACACATAGTAGCCGATGAGTAGAACGACTACAAGTTAACACATAATATAAAGTGCATAGCCAGGCTAATGGTTAACACATAGTAGCCGATGTGTAGCCCTACTAATTGTTAACACATAATATCCAATGCATAGCTTGACTATGGTTTAACACAAAGTATCCGTTGAGTAGGTTGAATACAAACTAACATAGTATCCATTGCATAGTTTGGCTAATGGTTATCACATAGTATCTGATACATAGCTAGGCTAATGGGTTACATATAGTAGCCGATGCAAATCATGACTAGGGCTAACACATAGTATCCGATGCTAAGATAGACTAGGGGTTATCACACAGTATCCGATGAGTATATTGACTACAAGTTAACACAAAATATCCAATGCATAGCATGACTATGGGTTAACACATCGTATCCGATGAGAAGTTTGGATACAAGGTAATACATAATATCCAATGCACAGCTTGGCTAATGTTCACCATATAGTACCCGATGTATAGTTAGGCTAATGGTTATCACATAGTATCTGATAAATAGCTAGGCTAATGGTTAACACATAGTAGCCGATGCATAGCCCGACTAGGGCTAACACATAGTATCCGAGGCATAGATTGAGTAATGGTTAACACATGGTATCCAAAGCATAACTTGACTAGGGGTTAACAAATAATATCCGATGCATAGCTTGACTACAAGGTAACACATAATATCCGATGCGTAGCTTAGATAATGGTTAACACATAGTACCTGTTGCCTAGCTAGGCCAATGTGTAACACACAGTAGCCGATGCATAGCCTGACTAGGGCTATCACATAGTATCCGATACATAGATTGACTATGGGTTATCACATAGTATCCGATGAGAGGCTTGAATACAAGTTAACACATAATATTAAATGCATGGCTTGGGTAATATATATATATAGTTAGCCTACATTCTGTGTTATGTATGTAAATCCACATACTATGCTAAGCCGGTTACCCGTCAGGTACTAGACACAGATCTATGGTGATGCAAGAGTAACCCTAAGTGTAACCCACACCCTGACAACAGATACCTGGCATGACCATAGCCTACATTGCCTGACAACTGATACCTAGCCTGACCATAGCCTACATAGCTAGACAAACGATACATAGCTAGACAATAGATACCTAGCCCGACAACAGATACCAAACCTGGAATCAAATACATACCCTGACAACCGATACATAGCCTGACAACAGAGCTAGATAAACCAACGTTTCAACTAAACAACATTACGCTACGTTTAACGAACAACATTGACACCAAGCTCAAATAGGCTATGACAGTTATGGCTGGTGAAGGCCAGATCAACGTTTCAGCTAATCAAAGTTGAAAAACTTACGCTTATCAACCAACATCTACACCGAGGTCAAATGGGTTATGGTTAGTGAAGGCACTGGCAAAAGCCTTAGGCCTTAGACATAATTATAGCTATCAACGAATACCAAAATAGCTATGCAGAAACCGTCAAGGCCTTTATGATCTGGGCTCTACATATATTGTTTAGGTATGTTGTATCAGTTACAACATACTGACTAAGACAAATACTTCCATCAAATCTTAGGTAAAGCTACCTTGGAGTCAGGTCTTAGGTAACGACACCGTAGAGTCAGGTTGTAGGTAAAGCTACCTTAGAGGTACCCTAGGTAAAGCAACCCCTGTGTAGAGCCATAGGTAAAGCGAGCTTGGAGTCCATAACCATAACCATCCTGAACCTAAGGCCCGACTCTTGGGTAGCTTTACTTAGGGGCTGAGTGCTTCACCTAAAGTCTAGCTTCAATGAGGCTTCAAATAAGGCCTGACCCCAAGGTAGCTTTACCTAGGGCCAAACTTCAAGATGGCTTTACCTAAATGCAATTTTTTTGGATGGCTTTACCTGAGGCCATGCTCCAATGGTTGCTTTACCTAAGGCCTGGCTCCTAGGTGGATTTACCTAGAGCACGACTCCAGAGTGACTTTTACCTAGGACCCGATCATTTTTCCAATTTCATATATTATTTAAAACTACCCCCTGGTGAACCCACCCCCGCAACAGTCCATACTGAACTCTAAACATACCACATACGATCATTTGATCCAACCGATCATTTTTTGGCAATTTCATATATTATTTAAGAACTACCCCCGGTGAAACCACCCCCACATCTAACCATTATGTACTCTAAAGTCACCCTATCAGTCAAGACACATTTTTCCAAAAGTTTTTCGAAAACTACCCCGGCCCCACCCCGAATCCACCCCCGGAGCACCCCCCGGGGAAGGTCCTGAACGTAGCTGAGGACACCCCTTCACCTAGGGGTAGGTTAGGTTAGATGCAATTTACATACCTTAGGTTAGTGTGTTGGAATATATTTTTTTCGAAAAACTACCCCCTACCCCTCTAAACGTGGTCAAAGCCACCCCAAGGTCTAGGATCATGGCCACACCAATCCCCTCTATCATCCCAAACTACCCCTATAGTCCCCGGTAACGAGCAGGCCAGTTAGGGGTGGTTTGTGCCAAAGTGCCCCAATTAACTACTTAAGTCTAACGAGAGTAACTTAGGTTTTACAATAACAAAAACAAATATTATTAAATATTGTCTTAGTAATTACGCCCATTACATCGACATATATATTATGTGCAGCTACTAGCGTATTCTCAAACGTAATTCTAAAATACAAATAAGTTATATTTATATAGGGAAAGGTAATCTGTATAACAGTATATTTGTGTTTGCAGTAAACTGTTTGCATTAAAATTTTAATATCAGGTACAGATAGATGCCTCTTTCACCACAGTTGTTATCAAATCTCCTTTTGCTAAGCAAGTCTCCTCACGTGGTAACATAATGCTTCCAAATATAGTTACAGCGTGACCGACATAATGAGCTTGACGGAAAGACAGACAGGCACGAGTGAGAACTGCTACCGTGTGAGGGGAAGCGGCCCAGTGTTGTGTCGTTTATATAAAATCTCTTCTAGCAGGAGACTGGAAGAGGGATTCAGTTTGTAGGGGGTACTGAACGGAAGTTTCGTCAACATTTCGATGCTAGCCTGGTGGTTAACTTCCGGCTGGTAAATGATGAGCAATAGTGTGTAGAGTCTGGGGTATAGTATAAACATAAACAGAAACTACAAGGTTACGAAATTTTAAAGAATTCGTAAGACCAAAACAAAACTATAAACTAAAAACTTAATTAGTTTCCAGTATGAAATAATATATATAGCTAATGTCATGAGACATGGCGGTCCGCCATTAGAGGGTTTTACGATAACTAAGTCTTCAATGAAGTGGACTTTCGTTGGCGCATGCGCATAAGTGACTCCGTTTAACGCGTAATACGCATAGTAATTTTTCTTATAGTGATTCTACAATACACTATACTATTCACTACTTTATGCACTGCACAGGCATTAACTATAGGCAGTCTCAGCGGTACCTCACTACACAAAACCAAATCAAAAACTTCTGCACATCTCAAGGTTACCGGTCAGGCTAAGCCTGACGACCTGTATCAGGAGACCATAAGCTCTTGCCTAGCCATACGTAATTCAAATTATTCCTCTTTATTCTTCCTCTTACAAGAGGCTGTAATCTTTCTCCTCAATAGAGAGCAGGCCTATTTCATGTAAGCAGATTTGCATACGTGATGTAAACATCCCTCAAAACTCACTACACAAGTACTAAAAATCGTCTAGTGCAAGTGAAGGGTGAAGCCATTCGTCTGTCGGGAAAAGTGAGAAGGAATGTATAGATATAATTTTATAATCTGCACTTTGGAATTGCGGACCTTGGCGAGAGGCCGAGGATGAGTGGAGAGGTGGAGGTAATTTTCAAAAACATTGACTCTTGGACTTCCGCTGACTCATAGGGCTAACTCATTATTTTGGTAATTATTAATACTTTTTAATGTACACTAAAAATAACAATGGTCTAAATGAATAAAGGCCTTCAAGAAAGGGTGCTAATAAGATTGTCTAAGGGCTGAGACTGGTAGGCAGCGATTTATTTCCCTGATGAGAGATGACGACAGTGCCTGATTATTGACGAATACACAATATCTGCCTAAGAGTCAAGTGCCAGATTATAAAATTCAACTTATAGCTACGATGACAAATGCAGTCAGAACTTATTAACGCGCACTTAACTACCTTATCAACTTCACACAAGATAATGATTTAGCACTTTAAATAATAATATTGTATATAATCTTTGGAGGCGCGAACGATGTTATAAAAATGTTGATTAAATAGTTTAATTAAATAGTTAGATTTTTATTAAAGCTTGTAGAGTTAAACTTATTGTTTAGTGCTTTATCGTTCACTTTAGTATTTTATATTCCTGAAGGATTAGTTTAAAATGGAGATATTTCGATTAAAACAGGGCTTTTTTCAATTAAACTTTAGGTTAAGTTTTATATACTATATGCGTTGATTGACGGAAGCTGGGCATTGAAGGCGGATGCCATGAGGAGATTGTGGTCATTAGTGGTATTACAGACGTATTCTAACAATATCCTAGGCAGAGGGTGACTAAATTAGATCTGTTGTATTATCTTGGAAATTGCTTTAGGGTTTATTTTTTTTTTAATATTACAGTCAAAATGGCTCGCTTTTGTCATGAAAATTAAAATAATATAAAATAATTTTGCTGGTAAATTGAGCCAAGTTCAAAGTGGTATTGAGTATCAGGAGGGGATATCTTAGTTGAAGGATCTGAGATTAAGGGAATCTGCAGCTTTTTATAGGGTATATGCTTTGAGAGTTAAATTCACCATTGTTATTATCAACATCCTGAAGGAGACAATACAGCAAGAAAAATAGGAAATAGTTTTATACTGCTTTAGGTGTCCTATAATTTCTATAGGTCGAGAATGATTTTCCATGTTAAAGGCTAAAAATATTAAACGAAAGAAGAAAACTGTCGACAAGAAAGTAAGCTTGTCAACCAAAGGACAAGGACCTATTCCTTGTCTTAGAATAGGTGAAAGACAAAAATAAAGGGTAGGAAATGCATGTATAAAAACTTTCAGGGTTTTTACACTTTCTCTGGGCGTCGTTTAACCTTTAAACTTCTTTTTTCACGTGTAAACATAAAATACTTTTAGGCAGTTGTATTTTTTACAAATTTAGATTGAAATAATTGATACGTAACATGCAATCATAGCTCGATGTTGGCACGCTCGGACCGTAAGTGCGACGATAACGTTAATATGTCGAGAATATCATGCAATACTCGCATATAATACGGCGCTGTTCAACATTATTTATTTTCCAAGTCGGGCAATAATAGTTTACGTGATTACTTGGACCGATATTTTTATAAAATACCTTTGATAACTTAATAGCTATGATATATCCCCATTAAAATGCGATGGCATTACTATGACGTAATAAAATGATCGTCACTAACTCAATACTACCTGTGCTCTAAGCGTGGTATTTCTATTTAATGTCATTCCACCGAGCTCAAAGATAAACGCTTATTTATAAATCTGCTAGAGGAAGGAAGATGCATTCAAAGAAGCCAGGCATCCTTTGCCTGTGACTCAGATACACTCTAGAGCAGGCGTTCCTAGCCTGTTCTACCCGGGAAGGTTTCATGTGGTACGAGTCACGTGGCCTCATCAAGGAGCTCAAATGTGTTGGAACTGTAGGAAAAATGTATCGATTTAGCAGAAGACACTTCCATGATAGATGTTTTTAAAGGGAAATCATTAATAGACTTCTGGATCGGGTGTAAATCCGAGTATCCAATGCTCTTCCGGAAAGTTATGCTGTTTTTGATGCCATTTGTCACTAGTTATTTCTGTGATATCTGAACTGTTGTATATAAGAAATTAAAATGGAAACAAACTTCAAGTGTTGAAGAGGACTTAAGGATAACATTAGGTTTAAATACTCCTGGAAGTGTCTCTTTACTGACATGCAAACAGCAACAAGCTTCGCAATAATCAAAATACACATTGACCCTGATTGATCTTTGTTGATTCGTACGTTTTTGGGGTTTCTTTTACCAATCGTATAACATGTTTTTGTATAGATATGAGTATTAATAAAACTGAAATATGCATTATTGTTAAAATTGTCTTTTATTGTCTTATCGTTATTCAAAATTAATGGAAAAGGGAATGAATAACTAAACAGTTTTGCTACATATTTAATAAAAATAAAATCAATAGTTGACGCGTTTATAACAGAAAATTGGGCCTTTCTTCCAATCTACACCCTTCAGACCGCCTGGGGACGGTTGTACACTAAAATCTGCAAAAAACCTTCAGATAGAACATTGCGAAACCCTGCTCTACAGTGAGGGAGCTTTGTGTTCCATATTTGGTACCAGTTGTATTCCATCTATCCTTCCAGATACATAACACATTCTTCTTAGAGGAAAATACTTTTCTGTGACTCCGATAACATGAAAACGTAATCATGGATATGACTTTACAAAAGCAAAACTATCGCTTTTTTGTCATGCTCTATTTGGAAGTTGTGTGTGGTCATTCTTGGCATTTTTCTAAACCCCTAACAGGTGATGAGAAATTATTAACCAATTATAATAAGAACAACAACAATGTTAACAATAATAATAATATTATGAAGAAGAAAACAAAAACAACATTAATAATAACACGAGGAAGATGAACAACAACAAAACCAAAACAACAACAGCAGCAGCAAGAAACAACAAAAGTGTTTATAATAATAAAAATAAAACAACAACTGAAACAAAATTACCATATGAATGACGAAGAGCAACAAATAAATTATTGTTATTATCATCATTATTATTATTATTATTATTATTATTATTAACAACAAAAATAATAAAAATAATAATTATACTTATAAAATCGTTGTAATAAACCAGTCAATCCCCTAATAAAGTTATATTATTCTCTAGAGACAGTTATATTTTTCATTTAAATTGGTTTTACTTGAAAATGCATAACTAAAAAGGAATTTATGTGATAAAATATAGAAGCTCAGAATAAATTGACTGAGGATTTCCACAAGGATATATGCTGCCGCATCTTTTATTTTACTTTACATAAAGAGCGTAGATTATGTAGTGGAAAACATGTGGGAAAACTCATTGCATCGCAGGTGAAAGTAGTTTGTTCCTAGATCTCCGTTCTACGTTCTAGAGAATAGTGTAATATAATGGATGAAGAATGAATACTTTATGATACTGACGGTTTGTTTTTTGTTCAAATCAATTGTTGGTAAATAAAGGGTGAAATAAAATATGAATTATAATTTGTGAACAGAAAGTTTGTCTTAGGTTTAAATTTTTAACTAACTGTAATTGCTATTTTTTTAGTTATCAAAGGGCAAATTAAACAGCAACTTTATTTATAATTTAAAACATACGAGTTGTAATAGATGTTTTGTATGGAAGCGTGTTCAAACTCTGTTGTGATTAATTGAATCGCTAATGCTGGGAAGCGGTTGGGGGTAGTCTATGTGTTGGGCTCATTTCACTGCCAGCATAGAAACAGAAATGTTGCTTATTAAAAGCTTATTTAGCACAACAGTATTCTGTAATTACAACATAGAAGTCCATCTGTTAATGCCACGAAATATCAACACGTTGACTGTCACCGGAGTAATTAAGTTTTAAAATACTGTTTTATAAATATAAATAAATAAATAAATATATATATATATATATATATATATATATATACCACACAAAAAATGTCTGTTATAATAAATTAATAAATATTATAACTTTTTAAAAACATATTTGATACATAATGCCGAAAAATAAACAAAAATGCGGAAAATATTTCTCTAAATTGTTCAACTTTTAAAACGTTAAGAACTTGATGGACATATAAATAATTTAGTTAATTAGAGATTAGCTAGTGAGATCTATTCACAAAGGTAAAAGCCAAAATAAACTCAATATCTCACCAAAAATTAGTTTTAAAAAACAATGACACAACAAATGTTAACCGATTACTGAGGAAGGCGAAACTAGTTTGATGGGTGTTTGTTTATTAAAAACTAATTTTTGGTGAGATTTCGAGTTCACTATTTTGTCTTTTATCTTAGATAAACTATTAAAAATGTGCTTAATAATTCTCCATTATCGATATTTCCATACAATATCCCTTGTGAATAAGATTAAAGTATATATAGAAATATAATAATGCATACAATGTGAATGTACAACCCTTATTCAAGGATTTATTGGGGTGGGAGTTTCATTTCTAGCCTAACCCTTGAGCAGTTCATGTAAATTCTACTTCTTTATGTCGAAATAATTAGATATTCAACAAGTTTAATATAAATACTTTGATTATTTTTTAACTTGTGTAAACACATTGTATTGTTGTGTCTTATTTTTAAAATTTTGTTTGTTTGTTAATATGCTGTACATTTAACTTAATTATCAAAGATAAAGTAATTTTTATATATTACTTCTTCCTATAAAGCATAGCCTTTATATTTTCTTTTGAATACTTGAATGTGCATATTTTGGTAAAATGACAGTCGATAGCCTGGTACTAGTAAACAGCTATTAAACTAGTCATACAATTTTTAACCAAATAATCTGATTTCAAAATGTTTGTTTGTTTAGTTACAAGGCGGTCATCCAGCGTGACGTATCCCCTACGAAGAGTAAAAAATTCCTGGAAATATATATTGGATTAAGGTTGGGCATAAAGCCCCTTGCTACAGGATATAGGGGATGTATTATAGCATCCCGTGTGTAGGATCGTATACTTAGCGTATACTGTTCCAAGGAGAAAGAAAGACAGTTGGAAATAATGGGGGATTTGGATAGGAAATATTGATACTTTAGGATAGGAAGTAAGGGGAAGTTTCTGAACCCCAGAACGAATTTTCAATATTCAAGCAGGGGTGCTGTATTGGGTATGCAGTAAAAAATTATTTATCAAGTTTAATAGACAGTTAAAAGTACTTTTCTATGGTTATTATTAAGATATTGATAGATCGTTCTAATATTTTGCCAGACTAGCGACACCGATGTGACAAAGAGAGAGACAATCTAAGGCAAGGGAGTTTAACCTATAGATCTAGTTAGGCCAGCTCTATGCTAAAGTAAATTTCAAGTGCTTTATCGTGAATATAAACTACCTGTTTAGGTGTTACGGTTATTTTGTTTAGCGAAGGTGCCGCTAAGGGCGCCAAAACCTACAACGTCTAGCTGGTGTGCAGTAACAATTTTAAAAGCTCAGTCAATTTACTTCTACAAACTGATAATTGCTTGGTCAGTTGTTATAAAGTAAAATCGTTTACAGAATATCCATAAACATTTTAACAAGGAAAATATATATCGCCACGATCCTAATATGAGTTCCAACATGTTTATAGTTTATGTTTATATAATTTTTTTGAATATAATATTTTACCTTTACAATTAGTATAGATTTTACCTATACTATTTATATATCTTTAAATAACTCCCTTTATCCTCGTATATTTATTAAATAAGAAAAACAAACGTTATTTAGTTATTGTGACCAATTTTATTGCGTCATAAAATGTTTTGAGTAAATAAATTTAGGAATACAGTTAATTAAGTATTGGTGCATTGCAAACACTCTCCCATAGGTCTATTATAAATCTGTAACAACATTGGTATTGGATGTTCCGTTAAAGCAATGTTTGAAAATAATCTTATTTTAAAAAAATATTTTTTTTTAATTTGTGATATTTGTGTTTGTATTATTTTTACCTTTTCTTTATATATACATTTTTAAATTAAATTAACATAAATAGGTATATACTATTTCGTTTTATATTTGTGTTAACTTTAAGAAGAAATCTAATGTCTTGAAAAATAATAATAATAATATAAAATTAGCAAATTATATAATTATGAAATTGGTATAAAATATATTTTATAACTTTTATGGTTTTATTGAGTAATGTTTGTTAGTCTGACCCGACGAACGCCGTACCGCCTAAGTGTTAATGAATGACGTGGTAACATTAGCTAAACCTAATTTAGTATTTTATTAACATAATAATAGCTGAACGTATAACAGTTGATCGAGAAAAGTGTGACAATAAAAGTTCTTGATTAAATGTTATTTATTTAAGTGCACTCAGATGTACAACCTTTTTGTACATTGTTTGAAATGTGTTGGAAAACTATTTTAGAATTTTGAGTGTTGCCTAGCAACCAAAATTTGGAATTAATTCAATGAAGTGTTTTTATATAAGATAGGATAGAAAGTCATATTTTGTGCTATTTTGACACTTAAAAATTACATGTTGGAAAAAATTGTTATGTCACCAGAAACCTTACCAGAAATGAACTCAACCATTTCCCAAAATTTCATGGCGATCAGATGTGTGTAATGCATAAGGCTCATACATATATACGTACAAACATTCGTTTCAATTATATAGAAGATTGTTACAAATATTCCTGTTATAGCTTTGCTCAATATTAATGAAACCAATAACAGTAATATTTAAATATATAAAGTTTATGAAAAACCAAAACTTTTGTAATGCTACAACAAGAACCCGGACCGTTTGTCCAAAATAGAAAACGATAAGCAGTTTTTGTGGTTTCTCAACATCCACGAGGAATCCCTGAACCTGACCACCAGGGTCATCTTAATCGTTTTAAGTTACTTTGGGAAATTTCCAAATCTCTGTCACGTGCAAAAGTGGTGACTGGGAACTTCTCATTTTGAAATATCGTAATATTACCTTTAATGTTATCTAGACCAATGAGATAGATTCCTTAGACCATGTGGACTAACTAGAAGCATCCTGGGAGTGGCTAGCATCCGAGGAAGGGGGCACTATAAAACCCTCTTCCCGGACAATCTCTTCATCAATCAGAGTGAATCATAAGTGAATCTTAGTTAGATACATAGTCGATGTTAGAGTCAGTTAGCAGTTATTTTGTTAGTCCTGTTTTTTAAAGTGCGAAATGGGCTTCAAGAACTGTAGGTTGAACTTTACTTATATTTGTGAGTTTTAAAAAAACTGTGTCTAGATGTATTAACACCTGTCTCTTCTCTTGTCAATGTGTCAAGGAAATTAAAGTCCTATGACCGCTTCAGTGGCTTTACACATTATTCAAATCTTTAACATTTTAATTCCATCACTCGATCTTAATCTACCCTAACGGATATTGTGTTTTATTAAACGGATTAAATCCGAAAGTTGTATTCTTTAAAGGAAAGAACAATCAAATATGACGTCATAATTAAGCGTCAAATTAACCCTTTAATATGACGGATAAGCTAGAGTTTATTATCTACCGGGCTTAGTTAGTTCACACTGTTTAAGTCGCACAAGTTTACGATATTACACACTTCAAACTTATTAAATACTCAGCCTAATTGGGGTGTTTACTCTTAATGTTGTTGGAATTAATTAGTTTCGTGTAAATCCTTCCACCCATAAATTGGTTTTATGGATAAAGTATTTGGTTGTTTAGTTATAAGGTTATACGGTTATGTGTTTGTGAGAGAAATGGATTGATTAAAGGCAAGAAAGGTTTATTATTATGCAGCATGTTTTATTAATTATGGAAGATTTCAAGGTTTTAAATTAGAAGTTGATGTTACTTTTATGTCTACTATTAAAGTCTTAATGGTTTTAAACGGTTATACTTGTGTTAACTGTTCAATTGTAGTCTCAATTTGGAAAACAAATAGGCAGTCATTTGACTCACCGTCAGTAAAATCTATTTCTCGTTTTAAACATGTGGGTTTAACCACCATCAGTATTGTTGGAAATGCTTAATGTTGTTGGAAACGATTAATGTTGTTGGAAACGATTAGTGTTGTTGTAAACGTATAGTGTTGTTGGAAACGCTGTTGGGAACGCTTAGTGACGCTGGAAACGCTTACTGATGTTGGAAACGCTTAGTGTTGTTGGAAACTATTAGTGTTGTTAGAAACGCTTAGTGGTATTGGAAACGCTTAGTGTTGTTAGAAACGCTTAGAGTTATTGGACACGCTTAGTATTGTTGGAAACGCTTAGTGTTATTATAAGCGCTTGGAGTTATTGGAAACGCTTAGTGTTATTGGAAGAGCTTAGTTTTTTTGGAAACGCTTAGTGGTATTGGAAACGCTTAGTGGTATTAGAAACGCTTATTATTATTGGAAACGCTTAGTGGAAATGGACACGCTTAGTGGTACTGGACGCGCTTAGTGTTATTGGAAACGCTTAGTATTGTTGGAAGCGCTTAGTGTTATTGGAAACTCTTAGTGTAATTGGAAACGCTTAATGCCGTTGGAAGGGCTTAGTGTTGTTGGAAACTCTTAGTGTTATTGGAAACTTTTAGTGTTGTTGTAAACGCTTAGTGTTATTGGAGACACCTAGTGTTGTTGGAAACTCTTAGTGTTGTTGGATACGCTTAGTGTTGTTGGAATCGATTCGTGTCAGTAAGTTTTAGATACGATAAATCCAGGTCTTAAATTTAGTGCTAGCATAATTTTTTTTAACCTACGCGCAGCAAACCTTGCCGAATAAACACAATTAATGAGTGAACTAACCTGCAAAAGTGAATACTTCAGTTAAATAATCCATGTTGTAGTCACGCTAATAGAATCTATTCGACACAAGTAGAAGTAGAATGCAGTTAATAGAAAATGTGTGTTAAGTGCTAAAAATTTTAATAAATAAACATATTTAATAATTTAATTGAAATTCGTTCTTAAAAAGTATCAGATGCGTCTGGGGAAGTTTTCATTTCAAATATTGTATTAGGAATATATAACTCAATAATATCGTTATTTTTAATTACGGTGATATGATGACCTACGTGAAAACACAGCTGTTCTACAACATAACTTATAACATGAAATCAGCTGCTTCATGTCAGTGTTTATGCATGTCAACTATTTAGGATTATTATGCTTTTTATTGTCTCAAGTTTGTGTGGATTTAGGTAATTTTAATACGAGATACAAATACAATACAACAGATTGTTTTAAATTTTTAAAAAAGGACAAAGTTACTCAAAAGCAATCGAGTTATACCAAAGTTTGTCCCAATGGGAAAAGTCAACTTTGCCAATTGACAACAATGTAATCTGATCGAGGTAGCTGTGGTACAATTCACGAGTTGTAATTTAAATAATTCATCGGAAAACTGTCTAGACTAAGACAGATTATTTAACCCTGAGTGAGTAAGGTGGATCTTGTTTGACAAACGATGCTAAGGAAAACAATAATTTAACGATGTATCGAGAGTTATTTGTATTTTATTAAAAAGTGCAATTACTTGTCTAATAGTAATAAATTTATGTAAACAAAAATCACGCATAAAAGTTAGATATAACGTATTGAGTTAAAGTTGGTTGCCACCCCCATTAGTAATATTACCATAGGAAGGGTTAGTATCTCGCAGTGTGTATTTAACAATAGCATACTATAACACATTATTTGGATAGCGCATTTTAATATGGCACAGTACATAAATAGTTTATTATAGTATAAGGGATAGTCAACACATAATATTATATAAGGATAATATAATTAAGTATATAGTTCAATATCATACGCTTGGGTCAGTAACAGAGTGTAACGGTTGAGAAAAACAGCGCGTCACAGATTAACACATTTCTTTTAAATGGTGTAAGTTAAATTCTTCATTCTATTAAAATTGAGCTATTTTATAAGTTTTCATATAATATATACTTATTTTTTCCCGTTCTCTTGGCATACGTACCACAGCGCGGTCATCCATAAACACGCTGATGATTATATAAAGTTTTTTATGATAAAAAATTTTGCATTAAAAAAATAAATAAAAAATAAACCTAGTTATATGTTATAGTGGCTCTTTTGAAACATTAGGAATGGTGCACCTTGCGGAATGCATTCTACTCTTTCTTGTTTGTGCTTAAGGTGTAACAATTAATTATTGTAAAATAATTCTTGTTCAAAGAAAATAATCTTCAAAGAAATATAATCTAACGAAAAACAGTAATATAAAAGACTGCTTAACAGTATTATCAGCCGTTCAAGCTTCTTCAGTATCTTCATACTTGACGTGTTTCGGAATACAACCATCTACTTGAAGTATTTTACAGTACCAATCAGTGTCAAGGCGTGCAGTCATCTACTAAAATGCGGGTGGTAAACTAAATTATTTAAAATTAAAAATTACATATCTCTTTTTAAATAAAAATATAAACTCATACAGGTCACAAACCGTCCATAATTTGTCGAAAGAAAGAAAAGTAGCCATGAGAAAGCAGTGGATTATCTGATATCATCACATCTAACTCACTTCTATTACTACCATACTAAACCAACCCACTTCCGGTCCCACCACCAATATCTCTGATTGTAGCACATATTGTACGCTCGGCTCTTTCCGGCCTTCCTCGGCAGTCAGCATCGGTCACATCTGGTAACTGGTAGAGAACTATTAGGAAGTTACTGACAATCTTTAAAGTCGAATAAAAAAACTGACAACTGGCACAAAATCGACCACAATTCGTCAAAAGAAAGACGGAGAGTGGCCTTGAGTAAGCAATGTATTCTCTGATGTCATCACATAAATTTGATTTGTAATAATTGCTTACTAAACTAATCCATTCCCACTACCAAGAAAGCCTGGTGTGTTAACACATCAAGTAATCCCTTTGTGTGAAGCTATTTGTACGCTCGGCTCTTACCGGCTTTCCTCGGCAGTCAGCATCGGTTACATCTGGTAACTGGTAGAGAACTATTACTGACAGTCCTTTAAGGTCGAATAAACATGACTTCTCGTCATTAGAAAATTTGCTATTATTGAACTTTTAATTCCGCAAAAGTTTAAGATTTTCCTTAAGCCTAACTTTTCTCTAAAAATGTATTCCTTTTTATTCGTAAAATTTGTCCTTTTGTTTTATCAAATACTTGAAAGTTAACTGAGTTTTATATAAGGAACTGCATCGTTCCAAAACAAAATTCCTTGGGAGTTAATAGAGTCTTTACATTAAGAGCATTTACAAAATGTTAAAAAAATTTTTTTTTGACGATCTAAAAGTTGGCTTGAAAAAAAACTCTAAAAGAGATTTTCAAAGTCAATTCCAAATTAAATCGATAAGGAAACCTTTTATTTTCGTTATTTTATTTAATAATTATAATTATTGTAAATATGTATATAGATATGTCACAATATCAATATTAAGTGGAAAATAAAAAGCGAATTTTCTTTTAATTTCCATTTTTTTTTTAATGTATGGGGTTCATTATTATTTTTGTTTGTTACTATTTGTACGCTATCTTTTTTTCTTCGTTGCACAGGGTTGTATTTTTTTCGCTTTTCTTTCACACTGTCCGTTTATGAAGCAAGTTTCGGTACTGCTAATCCAGTTTGTTTGCTTATTTTAATCTTTAAATCATTTTTAATCCTAGAGCATTATTTATGATTTTGTGTGGTAACCAAGACAACAATTTAAGTTCATACAATAGAGGTTTTCATATAGATATTTGAGGTGTTCATTTCTAGCTGTGGAAAGTTGGTTCAGTGATAATTTGTTTTTAAATCTCATTCAAGAAAAAAACGTCTACTGTAGATAAATATTGTTTACAGTGTAATTTAAATATAAACTCAGTTAAACACATATCACTAGCATTCATTATTATCAATTGCCAAATTAATCATTACATTTTTTGTAATGCATTTAGAAATTGCCGACTCGGATGAATTTATCACGCCTCGTTACTGATTGGCAAATAATAAACAATCAATCTATTTGCTCATTTTTGATTAAATAAACATTTCCAGTTTATCTGTACCCGAATTACAGCCAGCACAGTTTATTAGCAATTCTAATAGAGGGCAAATCATTTTTAAACAGGTTTTCCGCAGCTCGTTTGTTGCAAATAATGTGACGCACCAAATCTACAAACAAACACTGAAAAATAAATTCTGTACGACAAGCATAAACAGGCTATTGTTTCTAATCGAGTGTAGTTAAAATTATACCGCGCAAACAAAGAGCATCGTAAACAAACGTTTATCTTTCTCAGTTTACAGTGCGGAGAAAACTGTATATTACATCGATTGACTTTGGTTGCCATGGTAACGTTTTAGAAGTGCCATTACTCATTAATTTGCTGTTAAACATCTCTCTAGCTTTAAATTCAATATTTCAATGATTCTGTTGCAATTTGCAAGTCCCGAATTGTAACTTGTACACCACATATGTTGGAATTATATTCAGATTCCTTTCGTCAAACTCTGAGTAACGTGTAGCTTGATTAGTTCACTATAGGAGCTTTATTATATCATATATTAAGCTATCTCTGTGTGGACAAAAGGCAGTGGTGACGTCACACTCTTATCTGGAGTACGTTTTGTGTCCAACTCTGGGATAACCGTGCTCGTAAAATTTCAGTAAAATTTTCAAACTGATTTTTATTCATGTTTTTGTGGTTTTGAAAACAAGTAATTTGTTTACAATATTTTATTTGGTAACTACCAAGTATAATAGGCTCCTGAGTAGAGGAAATGCTATTCATATTGAAACAAATTTTAATCTTTTGTAAATTAATTTGTTTATACAAATTTAATTAAATTTAATTCAAGTTTTTCATAATAAAATTTCCTTATAAACGGTATTTTTTGGGGCCTGCATTTTCAATTTGATAGTTTTGACCACTTGTATTTTCAATATGCATCTTTGTTGTGTTTATTTACAAATCATAATCAGCTCTTTTCAATTGCAATCTATTTCATATGGAGATTTTTGGTAACTTCAAGTTTCTCAAAACCCAACAAATGTTTTAAATTGAGAAAAACCTATATTTTTCCCGCTTCTTCGTGACAATAGCTTTAATTTGAGCCATCTCCCAGCACCGTACGACCTTCCAAGCTCCCAAAATCTTTCTCTCAAAATTCTACTTACGAAATTATATATTTAGAATAAATTTGAATCAACATTAAAATGTTACCAAAAATAATAAAAAACGTAACGTAGGCAACATTACTCTACGTTTCGATTTAGAATTGGAATCATCTTTAGGAGCAAAACACTCATTTATAATACTTTGGTCACATAAACACGTGATATATTGTTAATTAGGGCTTAGTTAGTAAGAACGATCCACCAGAGGTAAATATAAAAACATTACCCTCAATATCTCACTAAACACTAGTTTTCTCAGACTAGTTTCGGCAACGATGTCATCTTCATCAGTATGTACATGAGCTCTTCAACGGCTCTATGAAAAATATAGGGGCCGCATTGTTTTAAAAGAACTTTTCACTAGTTTTTATCATCAGTCGCTTTATAACGTAAGGCCATCACTGATGAAGGCTACATTGTCGCCGAAACTAATCTGACATCCAGTGTTTAGTGAAATTGAGTCCAATGTCTTAATATTTACCTTCCTTTAATAACACATAAAATCACATAAATAAAAAGAGCAAGCAATCATAGTTTACAAATTAATGACACTGCATAGCAATTTAACACCAAAATACTACAAAATACTCGTACGATGTAAAAACGTCAACTTTATGTTAATATGCCAATTCATCGAATCACAAAGAAAGTCGTTATAAACAATTAAAGTTTTACCAGTACCAAATCTATTTGTTTATGAATTAAACACAAATCTAGAAAATAATATATTATAATATTTTAAAAAATACAGATAATAATATATATCAAAACCATTAATCCTTTCTGTATGTTTAAGAAGTGTCTTCTGCCATTCCTAACGTTTAAATATTCTCTTCTGTTGACGCGTTTCGTAATAACTCCATTTTCAAAACTTCAGTCGTACTGTTCTGAAAAGTTAGGATTTGCAGAAAACTGTATTCAAACATTTAGAAATATTCCTAACAGAAATAAGGATGAGAATATTAATAATTTCATTTACTTTATTCAATAGAATGATAAATAAATTCTGTGAACTACATTTTTTTTATAAATGTATAGAAAATAAAAAAACAATAAACATTTATTGTTAGATTAAATGAAAAAACAAATACCAATATAAATTTTTGCATAAGCAATTATTTACTTGTCGTAGGAATTAACTATTTAAATAATTGTTTATCAATCTTTTGTAAATATATATTCCATGGATAAAATCATCACTAAGCTTTTTTTTTATTTTTACTGTCATATAGGAAATAATTTTGAATATATATTACCTTAACTGCATATAGGATTTTGATATTATATTTTTCTGTTTCTATTTTATTCATACCTTTTTCAATTTGTATATAGTTCAATAGCTGTATTGTTGTTTTATACATACGTATGTTACATATTTTTTTATATTAAAACTATTCAATTTATGATTAAATGATTTAAATGAAGAGGAGAGGAAGGTAGATTGTCTTTTATGTGGAACATAGATAAAGTCGAACTTATCATCCAACTTATTGGATTACCGTCGGACGTATAAGGTATGATAGCTTGCTAAAGACTGTATTTGCAGGAGGAATAGAAGAAGATAATACTCCAGGTGGACCAAGAGAGTTATACGTAAATATAAAACATTGTTTGTTACAAGTACGAACCGATAAAATAATTATGGCAACCGACAGAAGCAAATGAGGTTCCGGGATATTAAACTCTCCAATACGAAGATTTACGACCAAAGAAGAAGATAAAATCAATGAGGGGGAAATGAAATTCAAGCAAAAAATGTAAAATTATGTTTTTCTGTCCTCAACGTGAGCGAAGGGAAATACCCCAAGGGGCACTACCAAGAGGTGGGGTGATTAGAAGAGGTGTATCTATGACAATACATAGCTTTCATGTGGTGATTAAATCCGTGTGTAATCCCTATACACCAGATCAAAAAGGTAAAATGAACCTATTAAAATGTTAAATTTAGGTTTTACCATTACATCTTTTTGCATAATGT
>JBAIZL010000004.1:46223662-46228662 GCA_036971475.1 Prosapia bicincta
GTTTTTACATTTTAAATAAATGGTATGTAGATATATAGATATTTTAAATATATTTAGCCCGTCAAAAGTGTTATTATAAATATTTTTGTTAATGAGACACATATTAGGAATAATATGATGCGCAATTAATGTGTACTTTATTATTCCATTGAACACTATATAAACTATAATATTTTCAATATGTTTTTACATTTTTATAACAATTAAGCTATGCGTACGAAATGAAGCGCCCTAATATTAGAGGAAACCTGTTAGGCTTGAAAGAAACTGAATTGTTACTGATTTCAGTTTCCGAAGTGCATCAAGGAAACTAAGTTATGCCTTCACGCTCATGGCAAGGTAAAATCTTCTACCTCACAGATTAATGCAATTTGTCAGAAGCTTTTACGCTACAGCCAACTTACTAAACTGCTATTAATTCAGCAAACTCGTAATTTTGTAACTACTCTGTCCACATTCGTGATCGTATTATATTCTGATATAACGCAATTAAATCAGATAACATAGTTTAAACTTTAACAGTAGAAAGTTTAGTTGATACATCCTTGCGTTTCATCAGTAGTTTCATCCTTGCGTTGTAAATTCAATTATTTAGAAACCGTGGAATAGACCAGGTTTATAACTATCCAAGTCCATCTATAATAGCATTTACACGTAGAAATTTATTTATGATCTTCATTTAGGTTTAAACAGGTTCTCTACAAAATAATTTACACTGAACTGGATAAAATTAAGGCTTTAAAGATAATTATAGTCGAAATAATTAGAAGAAAAATAACAACTAAGACAAAACTAGATAAATGAGTGTCCTGAAGGACATTGCCTTTCTAAGGTAATACGAAGGTTATTACAAGTATTTAGTAACAGTATAAGTAGAATTAAATATATATTTTGCTTTACAACAGAATAGGACTCTACGAAAGTGAAATTTGCCGGATGGGGGGGGGCTGCTGCCTTCTGGGCGAATGGGAAGTCCACATCTTTCCTGGTCGGTGAGCCTTGTTGATAATTCAACCTTAAACTTCCTTTCGTCGCTTAGTGTCGAAGGGTTCAAACTGACAACACCGCACCCCTACCCCGCCAAATACCGGTTCCTATTCTGCTTTAACCCATCATCAGTTGCGCTATAAAAATTCACGTCATCGGTCCCGTGTTAGGTTCAATCTAACATATGACATTTACTCTTTATTCCGTTTTATGTGATACGTTTTAGTAATTCCAGTCACCGAAGATAGCTTAAGATGTCTTAAACGTAGTAATAAAAACTACTAATTGGAAATATAATATTATATTTATTGGTTTTGCTAAAACAAATCACTTATAACAAAACTAGTAATACATATACTATACACTAGATTTTTAATCATACTCCACAATATTTTCCCGATATATGCTATCAGTGTTACAAATAATAACAATTTTCTATTATATTTACTCATCTGTGCCCATTCGTAAAGTTTGTTTTTCACCACAAACCACTGTGATTGGACCAGTGTGCTCCTTGCATACTGCATTGCCGCATTCGCTGCAACGGGTCTGAATAAATAAGGATTTTTTCTCACAGGACAGTATTTACAGCGAAGCTTCTCCTCGGCAGGCCTCACATGAACGAGTAGTTAATTCAAATACTGTGCCCGTCTCAATAGATGAGGAGCTATTGTTTCCCTAGTCGAGTAGTAAAAGTTTGTCTGATAAACATGTTATCAGTGTTTGAGCGGAAGACGTTTCGGGCAATATTTATACCTATCCACAGAATACAGTTAAAGGTTAACAGTTACGTGAATATACAAGGAATGGATGCAGGATTTCCTCTGTTTCCACATATAGGCCTACTTCATGACCTATTTCTTCTTAATCAGATTGTGGTTATTAAAATGTTCACTGGAAGCATCAGATTGTTGTGATGTGACGTCTTGTAAATCACTGACATTTTTTTCATCACTTTCAACAAGCTACGGCAATATCTTTAAATAATTTTCCATAACGTCGTAAATAAATAACAATGAATATTATTACAATAAACTATATTACTGTAATATTATTACAATAAAACCTAACACAAAATCCGAAGAATACAACCATACAAAACTCTATATACCAACTAAAAATCTTTATTTACAAGAATAAGTCAAAACAATTTCTGAAAAAAAGACACACGTGATCGTTCCCGGGGCTAGAATGAATCTAAAGTTGGCAGTGACACGATCAGTCCCGCAGCTAGATCGGACCTAACCACCCCCTCCCTCGTCGACTGTGAGAATTCCAAGTATTTCTCTCCACTCATATCAACAACCTAGGACAGTGGTCTTCAGATACATTTAGTCATGGTCCGTTTTGGATTTTCAAAAGTCCGCCGCGGGCCTTTATATATATATATATATATATATATATATATATATATATATATATATATATGTATTCATGGGGTAAAGAAGTTAAACACATTTGAACAAAGAAGTAAAGTAATTTGTTTATATTTAGACTCAAAAGATACTACAATAAGAGAATAATATATCTTGAAACTTATATAAGATACATTTTAGTGAGAAAAATGACATTTTTTAGTTTGAACAACTTCCTTGAAGTTTGGGGTTGAGGTTGTACAACTAATTCTAAGCAAGTTGTTAAGATGATTATCTGTCAGGCGTGATCTAAAACGATTTTTAATAAAGTTCATTTTTGAAAACGCTGACTCACACAGGTACGTTGAGCCAAACATTGTGCACAACTTAATTTCCAATTTTCTCATCTCTGGGTATCTCTCAGGGCTAACATACCTAATCCAAAACTGGTCACAAGAAAGATCTTTGGGGACTTGACTAAATTTGTCCTTCAAACCGATGTCTTCTTGAAAGTCGACCATCTCCATTTGCAAGGCAACCTTATTTGAGTGGAAAATCTTCGCTGCTTCGCTTGTCCATTCATCATTTGGTTTTAAAGAAAAGCATTTGTTAAGGACTTGTACAACATCTCCTATTTTCCCAAAGTCAGAAAACCTAGTTTCAAACTCAAGTTTCAAATATTTCAAAACATTTTCAAATGGTTTGATATCAATACCATCAGTTTCGTCACAAATAGTTTTTAGGTTAGGAAAGTGCAATCGTTCATCAGAGATATCTTCACACCAGATACCAATTTTGTTTGAAAAACTCTTTCTTAACTTCCGAGTAAAGTTCACGCACAAGCAGACCTTTCCCTTGTAGCTTTAAGTTAAAGAAATTTAAATGTCTGAAGATATCTGTTAGAAAGGCAATCGTAGCTACATTCAGTTCTGTGTCAAGTAGGAAGCCTAAGTATTCACTTGCGATGTCTTCTTTGCACTCAGACAGAAACACTTTAATATCGTTAATAACTGCAAAAAACCGTTGAAGAACCAAACCCTTGCTCAACCACCGAACATTTGTATGAAGAAGCAAGTTTTCAAACTGTACATTAGTTTCCTGAAGGAGAGCTTTGAACTCACGGTGGCATAGAGAAGACTTTGAACGAATGAAGTTGATGATCTTAATCACAACCTGCATTTTACATTCAAGAGAAGGGCTCAGTTTGCAACACAAAACAGTTTGATGAATGATGCAATGGTAGAATAGCAGATTTCATTAAATTTAGCGTCACTTTTTATTTGACCAACCAAACCTTTGTTTTTACCAGTCATTGCACGAGCACCATCTGTTGTTATCGGAATTAACTTTTTAGGATCAAAACTAGCATTTTCAAAAAACTTCGTTAAAACTTTGTGCTAGTCATCTCCACGGGTTTGACTTTCCATTGGTATGATAGTTAAAAGTTCTTCAATGAACTGGTCTTTAGCTTTATCTAAAAATCTCACAAAAACTACTAGCTGGGCCATATCAGTGATGTCGCATGACTCAACTATGGCCAATGAATAACTGTCTGTAGCTGCTAAAGCCTGCTTTAACATTTTATTATTTTCATCTGCTAAAATCTCTGTATTTCTAGTAGTTGTAGCTGCTGAAACCTGCTTTAACATTTTATTATTTCCATCTGCTAAAATCTCTGTATTTCTAGTAGTTGTAGCTGCTAAAACCTGCTTTAACATTTTATTATTTTCATCTGCTAAAATCTTTGTATTTCTAGTAGTTGTAGCTGCTAAAACCTGCTTTAACATTTTATTATTTTCATCTGCTAAAATCTCTGTATTTCTAGTAGTTGTAGCTGCTGAAACCTGCTTTAACATTTTATTATTTTCATCTGCTAAAATCTCTGTATTTCTAGTAGTTGTAGCTGCTGAAAGAGGAATACGACTAATAGTGTCAACAACGTCCTGTTTGGTGTCAAATAATGCACTCCCTGCCGCTAACATACATTCTTTAACTATTTCTTCATCACTAAAAGGTTTCATATGTTTAGCGAGAGTCCAAGAAATGAGCAAGGACGCTTCTGCACATTTTTCCTGCGCTGCCATAAATCGATTCATTATTTGAGTGGAAGTTGAATAACTGGCACATAAGGAATCAACTTTTGACTTGCGTAAATTGCTGCCAATTGGAAATTTTTCATCAAAAGACTTGTGTTTTGTCTCAAAGTGACGTTTGACGTTCGCACTTTAGACAACAGATACAGTCTGCTGACATATTAAACATAAAGGTACGGCACGAGCACGATTTCGGAGTATAAACAAATATTTATCAGTCCATTCTGATAGGAATTGTCTATTTTCGCTGTCAACTTTTGTTTTCTTACCTTCCATAGTAGCTGTTGACAAACTTAAACAACTCACTTTTAAAACTTACAACACACCCGACAAAACGTCAAACACAATAAATGCAGACAACGGCACTGAAATAATGTCCAATATGTACTAGCAGCAGATAGCTCAAGAGTGACAATGACACCGACGTCCGACACCGATAGTAAGAGACTATCGCTAGACCAGACCGTCCGGGTAAGTAAGGGGACCCATAAGTAACGGGAATTATGCTGTGGTGGGGAGGGAGAGTGGGAGAACCTATTGTTTGACCACATGTCCCTTGGTGTCA
>JBAIZL010000004.1:46233662-46241162 GCA_036971475.1 Prosapia bicincta
TTACGCAGTATTGAGCTACCGAAGCCTTCTCGATAATAAGATTGGTTAATCCGGACTGGAGCGGAGACTTTAACACGGTTAGCAAGGGTTCTTATTCTAACGCTGTAATAAGTAATTTTGTTTTTAAAACTTGATACAATTTCGTTAAATGTCTTTATAACATCAGAAGAAATACAAATAAGTGAGAGCAAGTGCTTGTTTAATATAATGAAAACTATTGATACTAATTAGGTTTGCTTTTTTCGCCAATTCCTCATTAATTAACTTGCATTAACCCAAACGTTTTAAAATAATGACAAAATAAAACACTTTCAGACATGATTAACAAAGCTTTCAACGTAATTGGGGAGGCTTGTCATGACCACATCAGTCATTCATTTTACTAATATAAATATTCGAAATATATTTATTTTATATATATATATATATATATATATATATATATATATATATATATATATATATATCGCGATTGTCTCAGTTTTTTATTTGTACTGTATTGTTCAAGCCCTTATTACTGGGGGTAAGTATTACTTTATTTGAAGTGTGTTATTATTAATTGTTAATTGCTTATTACCAACATAATTAATTACTTACCAGGGCTCTAGTTCTCCGTTACAGCACAGGCATAATAATGTTTCTCTGTAAACGGTCTTCTGATCTTGAAGGTAGAACTAGGTTACTTGTGAAATAGGAATTTAAAGCTTTAAAATTCAAAGTTATACAATTTATTAATCAATGTCAAATTACAAAAGAACAGATGACACCAATGTGTCGAGTAATTAACTTTTAATTACTGCTAACTATTCCATACATTTTAATTAAGTAAATTTTCCAATTTAATTTTAGAAGTGAATATTCAAAGGCCAATTTCTACCGTTCATGTTTTAACCGTTTATCATTTAAACTTCAAGTTAGATAACAATACATTTTCTTTATTATTATCTAAAACGTACCTGGTTGTGCACATTACTTTTAAAACATTATAACACGTATCATTAAACATTGCACATCGCTTTTGGAATCACTAATCACTTAACACATCGCTCTTACAAATCAGCGCTCTTAAACAAAAATGATATATACTTTTACCTATTTAAAACACATAAATAATCGCTTCTGACTTATTCTTTTGTTGCGTTAATAAAATTTGGTACCGGCCTTGACATCTTAAATTTTGAATACTGGAAGCTTATAAATTTCTAAGTTATGTCCGAAAGTGCCATCACGGCCGTCTCGTTCAAAGACTTTTAGAGAAGTGGGGTCATTGCAAAGACGCGCTAACTGAAATTTTCAAACAAACCCCCACCCTTATTTATATATATGACTATTCTGATTGGTTCAGAAGTATCGCCTCATGCTTACGTCACATGGCGTGATGTGCTTATTACCTTAAGTTACTAACTCTTACGATATTTTTCTATTTCGCCCGCTAGGAGCGCTCACCACCTACGCTAGATTCACAATGTGCACCAATAAAACAAAAATTTTCTTTTATATCGGACGATATAATTACTAAATAAAAATTAAATATATAAATTATTTTATATGTAACATCTTATTTTTAAGAGTGTTACAGTGCATACATTTTTATTTTATTTCGAGTAAATACACTTCTTTTACTAAATACATAAAAACACTGTTGATTATCAACTTAAAGGTATTTTAATAATACAAAGTTTCGACAACTAGGTCAATCCCTTATCAAGCCTGTTTTATTAAAAAGTGAGTCCTTACATTTAAAATTTCAACAATTGAAATCTCAAAAAGCTCCAACTTAAAGGAAGGTTTTAGTGAAGTATAGTTAGTTTGTTATTTTGCCTCCTTATGTTACACATTCGATTGCTAAATGTAAGAACTTTGTTTGTATTGCCCAACAGGCTTGATAAAGGCAAGGAACTAGTTGCCGAGAAGTGCCATTATTAAAATAAATATCTTTTAGTCGATTATCAACCTCATTCTCAATTATTTAATACTCCATTCGAGTGCTTCGACAAACAAGAACACATGTTCTACATTTAAACTATATTAAAGTTAAAATAAGACATTCATATTACGTGGAAACTCACACTACCTGGAATGAATTTATTGTTGAGGTTTAAAAGATTTATAGATAAGCATTTGCTACATATTGGCTCGTTTTACTCTAAATAAAGTTCTACGTAATTAGAACATCCTTGAATGCAGAATGCTTTGACGCAGTGGATGTATGAGGCCAGCATAGCTGCCATATTTACCTTGTCAAGTCAAAGGTGGGTATAGTAGAGAAATTTATGTCTTTAAAGGGAAAGGTTCTATCGCGACGCATACAAAATCTATTGTATGGACATAAACATACAATTTGGCGACAGGTTATTTTCCATCAGGTTACGTTATGAGTTGCCTTAAAGTGATTTATAAAGCTATTTTACAAGTAGCTTATGCTACATTATTTAATTCCTTCTATAAAGGCACACTCTCGTAATATATATCTTTTACAAATTTCCATTGGTTAATAAAATACATTTTTATACATCTAATCAAGCTTAAATACATTTACTCAAATACACCTATAGTTGATGTTATTACAGTTTTTTTTCAAATATTTATGCAATAATTAGATTATAAAAACTTGGGGTTTCTAGGTCGAATCCCAACTGAGTATCTGTATGTTCGAAATCTAGCGCTTTGGCACTGAGCAAACCTTCCCGTAGCAAAAAATATACTGATCAAAGATGTACATGCATTTTTGTACTCCCATCTGGTTGTCGTCGAACCATAAAATGTTGCCTTGGCTACCACACATTATCATAAATAATGCTTTTCGATTAAAAATAAATGAAAAGAATATAATACATAAACAAACTGGATTAACGGTATCGAACTTTGCTTCACAAACTACTAATGCGAAAGGGAACTACAGCACAATGCAAGAGAGGAAAAAAAGAGTATAAATAGTAACAAAAACATAAAAAAGTCAAACATCCTACATAGAAAGGAAAATGGAAAATTGGAAAGAAATTCGCTTTCTATTTTGCCACTTAATATTGTTATTCTGACATATTGTATATGCATATTTGTATGAGTTGGAATTATAAAATAAATAAAAACTCAAATGGAATTTTCCTTTATTTATCTAAGTAGGAATTAACATTGGAAAAATTCATATTACTAATTGACTAAACATTGTTGAAAAAAGATTTATTATTAAATAGTTTTGATAGATTATTAGATATAATAATTTATATAAACTTTGATAAATCTCAAAACAAAATACATAAATATGACGATAATAATAGGTTACGTATATTTAATACATTGTTTTAAATGAAAACATTCTCAGGCACGTCCTAGTACTTTGTAAGAACTGTATTCAAATGAAATTGTTTTGAAAATATAGATTCAGTATTAACGCCTAGCAAATGTTTTGTATCTACAATATATTGTTATTATGTACAATGTATTAGTTTTTAATAAATATATTCCTCAAATAAAGAATAACAAATGTATGCCTTATATTTTTAGCCATTTTTGTTGAAAATTAAGCAAAACTATCAGCTCTAATTTGTTATTTGTCATTTACATTTTCCTGTAAAACGTGAAAACTCATTATTGTTTTAGTCTATATTATAACAAATGACTAGGTAGTTTCTCAATATCCAAGATTAAATGTTTTCCTCAGTTCAAAATTTCTGTACAAGTAGCTATAAACCTTTTCACTTCTGTCGGCAAAGGTAAATGTTTTTTCGTTTATGTTAGGAGTAGAATAGACCACCTTCCAAACACGTTGCTTCAACTCTTTGTTGTATTTATTGATTGAAATCTTAGGACGGTAGTATAGTTATACTGACTAGAAACAATTTTCTTACCTAGACTAACCGGTTGCCGCATTGAACATGATGTGCCCTCGATTTTCCCTGGCACAGGGAAAAATCTGTAGAGCCGCTGCAATCTTTGTAGCTATATAATAATACGCAAATGTAATATTGTAGTAAATAAAGCTTTTTTTGGTAAAAAATAAACTTGTTGGATCCAGTGTATTGGGACGTAATGTTTATAATATTAACATTTTATACAGAGATTGTAGTGAGGTTGTCTATGTCGGGACAGAAATTCCACAAAAATCTTCTATTATAAGGGTATTTTCAACCTGCAGAAGTATATTTTCCACCTGCAGAAGTATATTTTCTACCTGTAGAAGTATATTTTCCACCTGAAGAAATATATTTTCCACCTGCAGAAGTATATTTTCCACCTGCAGAAGTATATTTTCCACCTGCAGAGGTATATTTTCCACCTGAATAAGTATATTCCCCCCCCCCCGCAGAAGTATATTTTCTACCTGCAGAAGTATATTTTTAGCCTGCAGAATTATATTTTCAACCTGCAGAAATATATTTTCCACCTGCAGAAGTATAATTTCAACCTGCAGAAGTATATTTTCCACCTGCAGAAGTATAATTTCAACCTGCAGAAGTATATTTTCTACCTTCAGAAATATATTTTCCACCTGCAGAAGTATATTTTCAACCTGCAGAAGTATATTTTCAACCTGCAGAAGTATATTTTCGACCTTCAGAAATATATTTTCCACCTGCAGAAGTATATTTTCAACCTGCAGAAGTATATTTTCAACCTGCAGAAGTATATTTTCAACCTTCAGAAATATATTTTCCACCTGCAGAAGTATATTTTCAACCTGAATAATGATACTTTCAACGTTCTAGATTACACACCCGGTAACTTGCATTGTTATTTTTATACAATCTATCTCCATAAACGTTCCCCCTTACGTGCGGCGTGTTTTGTCAATGCTGCTCGGTTTAATATGAGGGACGCCGTTACAAGCGTAAAGTAAATGATGACTAGAATTATTGTTACTTAGCGTAGACATGTTACAGCGTTTTTCATTTTATTATTCACATTTTGTCACCTGAAACGGTTAGTCAATCTCAAATATAAACTAGTTTATTGTTGCAAAAAAAATAAATAAATAATCTCAATATTTCAATGATTTATTCACTCATCGATTTTGGATTTGATTTTAGACATTTATAATTAATTGTTTGACATTCCCATTAAACATAATATGCATTAAATGAAAACGCTGCCTTGAAACTTTAAGAGGAACTGAATAAACATTGTAAACTCGTTCATAAAACACTCCGGTGTAAAAGTAAATCTTAAATATGACAACAAATTCATCTCATTCGAAAAAGTTATTTGGAATTCTCTAATGCTCGAAGCAGTTCAGTAACTATTAGATAATTTACGTTTAGGTTTTCCAAATTTTTATAACTAAAACATGTAATATTTACAGTTTTTTTTTTAAAATAATGTATAGTTTTATTCTTTTAAAAATTGCGTTAAAAATGTATGATAGATATTTCAACAAGAAATTAATATTGACTAAATTACTCAAAGCTTCTTATTTAGCAACAATGTACTCTCATAGCTTCTTATGGCACTCATTGACAGCATTCTCAAGAGCTAGTAATCTGTTTAGTAGCAACACGACACTTACCACAGGACAATGGGTGGAATATATGGGAGATTGTTGACAATAAGTGCAGATGAATTATTTATTGCGGTATATGTATGTATATATATATATATATATATATATATATATATATATATGTAAAGAATTGAATTGAATTGAATATGTATGTGTTATGATAGAATTGAAAAATAGTTTGTTTTTCTCAGAGCTCATCTAACTTAATCGGACACGTGTCGTACATATTATCCTTCATTACTCTCAATGCAATTATTGTAATATTTAATGACACACATTTACATAATAGATTAGCAATAATGTACCTGCAATGACGCGCATTAGCCTACACGCAATACGCCTTGTAACACACATCCAGTCCACCCTGACCTGGCGTGACGGGATAAATGAGAAACATAACGATTACCTACCCGCAAAGGTACAAATGTAGTTTAGCTCATTCTGAAAGAAAAAATGTTTGCATGGTTTTGTTTCAAATGGTAACATTTTACAATTGACTTTAAATTTAATCTTAGATTATTCAATATAGATGGGTGCGTAAATATAGAGGTCATGTTTTGATTAAATTAACTAAATTAATTACGTGGCGGAGAGGTCTAGTTATTAGAGTTCTTGAGTATTAATATAAAATTTCTATTTCTGACGAGAGGGTAACGTCGAAGAACTTTAAGATGTTTATCAGTTCTCAATAGGTACTCAGCCTCTGGAAATGAGTACCTAAGGTTACTTCTGGGATAATAAGATGGACGTTTGAAGCGTATTGCTGGCCGAATTATCGCTCTTGACCCAACGTAGGCAGCTCTATAAAGTGGTTTGTCATAAAACGATCGAATAAGAAAATATTACAAATGTTGTACTTTACAATGTTTGATTGTAAATTTTGAAATATAAGTCGAAGAATAGTGAGTAGAACTTGTGTTGCTAAAGGAAATGAAGTCAGTTATCGTCTAAAACAACGTACAAAGCTTCTTACATTCAGTCTGTTTTTGCTTTACCTTTTTCAGTTCCTACATTAGTTCACACTCTCCCTATACATATCTTTGTCGTTAGTAAAAGAAATTTATTTATCACCTCAAGTTCATTTTTTTTAAAAACAGTTAGTAAAAGACCCTTGATGTTAATGCACCTTTTCAGACATTAATTAAATTTAATAATGAATTAGTTTTGGTTTTATACGGGAGAGAAACGTTTTACAAAAGGGGCAAGGTATGCAATATAGTTATTTTTTCCATTTGGCGTAAAATAAATGATAGCATATGATATGATAAAACAGCTGATTTTATGCTATACAATATATGGTGGAACAGCTGTTTTAACGCATAGGTTATATTACTTTATTTATATTAACTGTAGTTATTTTAAAAAAACAGTAACTTAAATAATATGTTTTTTCTTGAGAAGTATGAACTGATTTTAAAAATGTTTGTTTATATTACTTGTTTCTTGTTCACTAGCCTTGTTCCTTAATTTGTCTCTTATGTTGTTCAATGCTTTTTCGGAAACACTCACTCAAGAACGTCTGAACGGGATATCGCGTTAGTAGAACCCATTATCCTAATTTGTAAGAAACTATACTTTCTCGTTGTGTTATCCGACGCCCCTCAAACATTCGACACCGAGCACCCCAGTAGCGATGTATGACGTCATCAGTTGGATACGCTAGAGCCTGGTAGTCCCGTAGATGTTCACTAGCCTTGTTCCTTAATTTGTCTCTTAGGTTGTTCAATGCTTTTTCGGAAACACTCACTCAAGAACGTCTGAACGGGATATCGCGTTAGTAGAACCCATTATCCTAATTTGTAAGAAACTATACTTTCTCGTTGTGTTATCCGACGCCCCTCAAACATTCGACACCGAGCACCCCAGTAGCGATGTATGACGTCATCAGTTGGATACGCTAGAGCCTGGTAGTCCCGTAGATGTTCACTAGCCTTGTTCCTTAATTTGTCTCTTATGTTGTTCAATGCTTTTTCGGAAACACTCACTCAAGAACGTCTGAACGG
>JBAIZL010000004.1:46243662-46318662 GCA_036971475.1 Prosapia bicincta
ATATATATATATATATATATATATATATATATATATAATGAACAATAGTTAATATCCGGAGTACATCCATACATTTTTTGTATTAGGCCTACATAAAATCGCAGTACCGACGTTTTCCAGAATCTCATCTAGCATTAAAGAGGTGACCTAAGTACAGTTGAAGTTCAAATTTCAATATGATAACAACTAATCATCATATTTTTCCAGCCAAGAAGGAATACGTATGTTATAACCATAATATATTAATAGCAATTAGTTTTAATCAATTATCTATTAAAAATTATATATTATTATTATTTAAATATTTGATGTAGTTTATCACTATCAGAAAAATATCAATATGAGGAAAATTTCTACTGTATGTATATAGGCTAGGGGCCTATACGCTGTGGACTCAAATTGACGAAAGTCGATGTGAGGGTAATTTGACGTTAACGGAAAACGAGAAACCGTAAACAGGTACAGAAAATAAATTTAAAAAAAGACTATATTTATAACAATTTTATTACATTTAGTAATTAGTATTGTACATTTATTTTACTTTATTACATTTTACGTTTATTAGTATTATATTATGACAACTATATAACATATTTAAACTTATAAATTTCACAAGAATACTTTTGGGATTTTTTCTTGTTAAACATGGATCTATTATCTCAAAACCTTATCAGGAATTTCAACTTGTCCGCACTCATTAAAACTGTACAAACTACAAAAACAAACTTTAATCAAACGTACGACTTCGTTTTCGAGTTTGGGTGGAACAAACTTCCTTCGGTGTTTTCCAATTGTTATGGATCTAATCTAACTTTTGTGATTCCAAGATTCAAACTTAGATCGGAATAATATTTATTCAGCATATCTTATCAGACTTGTTTACATGAAGTACTCTTGGAAAATCCACCTGTAATATTCTATTTTCTTTAAGCACGTTTTATTCTTGTTTGTCTATCGAAACATTGTTAACACATAATAAAATTACAGGAGAAACATTTTTCTTCTCAAGGAACGAATTACAGCTGATATTTTAATTTATCACTCTCTCTATGGTGCTTATAGGTAACACATAGAAACAGCGTTAAACAGATTATAAAGGCAATATATAAGTTGTTGCTTGAGATCCTGCGCATCAGTGAATAAAATATAGCATATCGTTATCTGTATGAAAGTTTGGAAGGAAAACAGTAAAATTTCTTTTGAAAGAAATTTAAATTATTTTGGAATTAATTTTGTAGGACCACACGGTCTGACGATTGACTAATCTAAATATTTCGTCGTGCTTTAGGTACAAAACAAATTATGCATGTGTAGAGCCTGCTTTCGAAGATATTGTTTGATTTGTGTCTGTGCAAATTTACCTTCAAACACGGATCTGTCAATTTAAAATACCAATTGTCGCATTGTTAGCGTTGTGCGACAGAAGCGCCCAGTCAACAGAAGCGGTTTTCCAAAGCAAACATTTGTTGGATTAGAGAAAGATTCTGGATCACGTCAGAAACAATTAGTTTTAATAAATTGGATAGGTTGAATTTGAGTTCCATAAAGGTAAATGTTTTCATCTTATTCAAATTTTAGAAGTGACACGAGCGTAATAATCAAACATAACTTTTTTATCATTTGGTACAGATTGGTATATAAGTGAAATAGACCTCCTATCTATCGGATACTTAGAGAATTATCAACCTGATGTCATTATGGATGTAAACAGGATAGAAATTATCGAGTATTATTATAAAACCCTCTATTATCTGCATGATTCTGCTCTGTACAAAATTAGAAGTTCGATTTGGATCCAGTTCACATCGAAAAGGAAATCAACAATGATTTTTCTAATGTGCAAAGCTTTATCTAAAAACAAACAGAAATCACTGTGTTAAAATAATTTCTTTAAAACGAATTTTAAAATTTATTTTAAACAAAGTTTGATATTCGAAGTCATTAAGTTGAACGCTTCTAAATTAATGAAGATATGTATTTTGAGTGCAGGACTTACATTTAATATCTACTCTTGTGTTACAGAAGACTGTTGAGTTTAATTACTTTTCTATTCATGTCTAATTGATTCAGGAAACACATTTTCCACCCCTGTTTAATTAAATATGTAAATAAAAGGGCGTTAAAGCGTTGCAGTGATTTCAAGCATATTGTACAAATATTTGTTTAATTTTTTACTGTTTTAATTACATTATACTAAATTGGTTCAAGTTGAAATTATTATTTTTTTTTTTATCAAACATTTCAAAATCATCTTTAAAATATCTAGATGGATATAGGGACAGTATATTTCCTTATTTTTACACATTCACAATTTGCAGTGATTTTTGCAAGGGCGAGTTTATACCTGACAAATTGCAGACGTTCCGAGGAAATCTAATTTGACACGGTGCTACAAAAGTGCCCGACTGCAGGAATATCGAGCTCTACCAACCCGTAGAGTGTTGGCCAATATTTCTAATATTTATTTCTGAATATTGGGAAGAAGGCGGTCAACGTAATAATAATTCATATATGACATCTGCGAGATATTGACAATATGATGTTGTGGTAGAAATTTGCGCTATGTATGTCATCACGTGTTGACAGAATAAAAAATGCCGATCTCTCATCATGATGAAAGAGTTTTTTTTTGTTTTATTTGAAAGATAGGTTTGAAGTATGAAAATTATGTTGTATATAACAGAATTTCATAACTAAAAAACTTATGAATAATCGATTTATGTATAGATACCTCATAATTAAATAGCTCATGAATAAGTAGCTCATAAACAAATTGCTCATTTATAACTAGGTAATAATAAAATAGCTCATAACTAAAAGTTTATAACTATGTAGCTCATGGTAGAAAACTTAATAAAATAGCCCCTAAATAAATAACTTGCATTTAGTTAGGAGCTATTTATAATACACACATACACACACACACACACGCACGCACACACGCACGCAAGCACGCACGCGCACACACACGCACGCAAGCACGCACGCGCACACACGCACACACACACACACACACACCACACACTCTCACTCTCTCTCTCACACACACACACAACACCACCACCATCACCACCACCCCAACACACGCACGTGTGCCCACATACACACTTACACACACACACACACACACACACACACTCCACACACACACACACACACACACACACACACACACACACACAAATATTTATATAATATATTGCGAAAAAAATAAATAAATAGATAAAAAGTAAACCTTTTTCGTACTGTAAGATAATTAACTAACTACTAAATAAATAATATTGATATCTAACCATTTATATTGTACAATGTTTTCTTTTAATAAGTATTACGTTGCATTGTAAACAATTTGAAAAGAATTGTACTTTTATACAAATTCATTCTTAAAATAAAATATTTCAATAAATAAATATTTCTTTTGTAAGCAATAATTTTAGTAAACATATTTAAATTCATTTAAAGTGTCTAAAATTAGTGCTAATAATAGGGGTAGTGCATGACGTCAACAGTCTCCACTAGCGATTCTTCCGCCCTGTAATTTCGAGAGGGTAGTTTTCTCGGCCTCTCGTTAAGGGATATTGAAGGTAACACATGAGCCTGACGAGTGTTGTTTTGCCGTTCGTTACGGTTTGCTTCACGTAGCATGAAATGCCGGAGGTAACACGGACGCCGATAATTGTGTGAAAACTCTGACATATGTTCGCACGTGATTTACAGATGCAGGCTGCAAGCAAACATAGATGCGAAAGCCCACAGGGAAGCATATTGTAGTAATATGGAGTAATTAGTCAATAATAGCTGTATGTAGGATAATATTTCTCACCCAGTATTTATCTTTTACGTTATTATACTTTAAAGAATTTACGCCTTTATTTCTACTCCAATATTTGTGCACTAGTGTAAAAATATACTCTCATCGAAACTCCAATATTTTGCAAGGAACGTATCAAAACTTTTCGTGATATTCGACCCAATTTACCCTAACGAAAACATGTATTCAGTGTGGTTACTGGCTCAGTTCAGTTCTATTAGGGCAAGTTTACTTCACCCCCTCTTTAGCAATTTTATTAGATCAACATGTTTGGTCTTCCATTGAGGCTAAACACACACAACGGCCACTGATATTTATGCACTGTATACTATGTAAATATATAGAGTGCAGTTCCCTTTAGAGTTTCCTAGCTCGGATCTCACCCTTGAGCCGATCCTGCTCCTTATGCACCCCATCAATAAGACAGTCAGAGAGAGAGAGGATTTCGGAATTATTATTTTCTACCGTTACAGTGATGGGAACAAGGCTTTGGGTTAGGGATGAATTGAAGAGGGATGGCTCTGATTGTGGAACGACCATAATGTTGTTTGGAGAGATGATGGTATTTTATTTTAGGGTACTGATTCTTATTCACTTTTCCGGGGGAGGGAGACTGCCTAAGTTTTATTTTTTGTATCCTGTACACATCTACGATTTTATAAAGCACAAAGTGTAGTTTATAAAAATGTGTTCAGTTGTAAACATATAAATATGTATTATTAATAAACACCTAAATTTAGGTTAATACTAACCTATACTTAATGAAACCATGAAAATGATTGTAATTATTTATTATGTTTTAATTTCTTGAATACTTGTAATTTTTCCTTGCGGTATTAATACATTCCTGGTTGGAAATATAAGCTAAATACTTAAGCTACTTCCGGTTGAGCATAATATACATTTGACTGGTTTGAGGTCCCTAATCAAGCTGTTAATGTATAGTGTCCTCTACGTGTCTATTATATGCATGTCATCTCCTACTGAACATTTTTACAATATATTATGGGTAGAGGATCGTTACGTTTTAAGAACATATGATTTTCCGCCATTTTAAGTTGGTGTCGAAAGCTTTTGGATTTAGTGGCGTATCACTAAAAATCTTTAGATATAGGCCTATCTAATATCATGTGTAATTTTGTTATTTTTGCTTCATGTAAAATACTTATACGCATTGAAATATTTTTGCTTTAATTGTTTAATAGTTCATTCAATACTCTTTTGCCTTTGTGGCATGTACTCAATTATATTAAAATTAAAATAAACATTTCCTTCTATTGTTTAGTAAAAAAATATTGTTATTTTATAAAAATAAGTATTGAAATATTGCAATTGAAATATATTTAGTTGGAAACGGTCGTTAGGCTCCTTCTGGCAGAAATATGTGTTATTTGCCTGTAATTTAAGTATTCCTAACCGCGTACTTATTGTGGACTCCTGGAGGCGAATACTGATTAAATTATTTTCAATTGTTTATTTTTGTAAATTTTTTTGTGTTATACTTTTTTAACTCTTAGTTTGCGTTTTACCCCTATGCAATGACGATCAAAGTAATTCTTACTCAGGAGACTAAATAGGCATCTCAGAAGATTTCTTTATCCACCATAATCATATACATTGTAAACGATAAATATAATGGTAATTATTAAGATCAGCGACTACTGCACCGATCGGCAAAATGTTTTTTCCTGATAAATTTGATTTTGCTGAACACGAATCTGAAGTTTTTTTTACTGCGAACACATTAAAATAATAATAATAATAACCTAACCTAACCTGACCTGATTTGGTTTTCTTAGGTTAATATGTGTTTTCCGTAAAAATATCTTCAGGTTCGTGTTCAGCAAAGTCAAATTGATCACGAAAAAACATTTCGCCCATCGGAGCAGTAGTCGCTGATCTTAATAATTACCAATTTAATATAATAATAATATATATTATTCTTGTAGTTCTGTGTAGGAGATTGACACATTTATATCCCTTCAGGAGAGAATAGGGACGTCTATCTTCCTGTGATTCTCTCCCAAAGTTGTAGCCAGGAGAGTTACAGATCCCTTCCGTAATTTTATAGTTAGCTTCTTATCCACTCCTACTCAAGAGTGTATTGGTTACATCAATATGACTAAGGTTTACGACTAAGTCTAACTTTTGACTAAATATGACCCTTCAAAAGCAAGTCAAGACTCTCCCCCAAGCTCATCACCAGTAGAGCTCCTTCATTACTGAATTATAATGCGTTTTATCATAGCCTCACCGCCTACATGATCCTATAAATCTGAACAATATTTTCTGTTTTAATAGGTTTTATACAGAAATTATGGGCTTATAAGGGCAAACTTCCCTATTCATGTAGAAACAAATTTTCAACTTTTGTATGGTAACTATATTTTTTATACAAATTAAATTTAATATAATTCATAACACAAATTCCTTATAAACCATATTTTTGTGAATGCATTTTCAGTATAATTTTTTTGACCAAACGCCCCTTTACGTTCATATTAAAACTACACAATAATTCAAATAATATAAACACAAAAACTATAAAGGCTATTAGCACAAACCTATATTAACCTTTAATACTGGTAAAATATTTTGTTGTTAACAATTCATAGCCCTCTGTTTTTCTTTGCAATGTAAACATATAACCTGATTTCATACTGTTACGATATTTGTTCTTTCACAAATAGTACTCAGCTGATATCATTGGAATGTATTTCTTATGGAGATTTTTGGTAAATTTAAATTTCTCAAAAGCTTATAAATGTAGTAAATTGAGAAAAACTTATATTTTCTCCCGCTCCTTCGTGGCAATATCTTCAATTTGAAGCATCTCCAAGTGTGTACGACTTACCAAGCACCCACAACCTTTCTCTCAAAATTCAGGTTACGAAACTAAATATTAGGATATACAAAGGAAAAATACTTTGTTTATTACCCGAAGGTTTCTATTTGAAAGTGTCGTATGATGGATACATATTTTCAAACACAATACATGTTTTACTGACCTACATTTAATAGGGTTAATAAAACATACATTGTAGTTTTTAGATGTTTGTATAATGTATGGATTTTATGTCATCTAGATTTTTGCTGCAAATTGATGGTTTTCCTTTATGTAGGTCAACTTGAATGTTTTTGAAATTATTAATTTTTATTAATAAACATGCTAGAACATAATTTTATCATGTAAAAGCTACATTTTAAATTTTACTAACACTTGGCTTCGAAGATAGTTTCTTACATTATGTAGATTTTAGTTAATAAATACAAACATGATAGGTATAAAAGTTAATAAAAAGGTTTACATACCTTAAGCACTATTCACACGATGAAGAAATTAAACATAATATGACTCATTTTTTCTCCGAAAACATTACTAGATGAAGAATCCTTGATTAATGTAGGTTTAAAGTGCATGGAACTAATTTATCTGCCTACCTGAAAAAAAAAAAATTTAATTACTAAATCGTTGGTTGAAAAATAATGGTTTGTGGAATGTAAAGTATTGTAGAAAATATGTCAGTAATATATCAATGGCAAAACACAAAAGCCAATCCAACAATTTAAAAATATATTTTGCTTCCTGGTAAAACATTTGTTAGCCTTTATGATTATTTCCATCGGGACTTCTAGAGTGATTGTACCTCAACCCATTCTCACTTTGAAAGAAAGATTCTTACTCATCCCTGAGAAATATCAGTACGAAATATCTTCTATCGGTTATGTGAAGAGTAAAGTACAATCTTTAAATACCTCTTATTTCCGGTTGTATCAAAATGTCTGTTGTTTTGCCAAACTCTTCGTTTTGCCTGTCCTCCCGCTGCCAGTTTTATCTTCCTCACCAAGGTATCTTGTAGTTCACCTCGCCATAACCTTTTGGACCAGTCTGTTTTTCTTTAACACAAGTACCTTGTAACTTTGTAGTTTCTTTTTGCTTGCACTCTTTTTGGTATATGGTCGTTTTTCACTCTCCTATGGCCAAATTCTCTGCAACTTCTTCATAACTCCATTTTTCTATAATATCGTTTTGTCTTTTTATTGATTTTACTGTGTAATTGTAGTGGTAACATGTTTCTGCTGCATGCTCATAACAGTTATTTTGAGTTTTCACATTTATTTATAAATTTATACCCACACAAACACACACTCTCTTATACTACATTTATGTTGTTATATTTTATTTTCAACTCTATTGTAACACCTTGTGTATGTATTTGTACACAATAATATTTATTGTTCTTTTTATTTACAGTTTTTTTACTCTCTCCTTACTCCCAAATTGTTGGACTATTTAAGGATAATTATTTCTTTAATGTCGTTCATATTTAACCGTACATTTTATTAAATTTTTTATCGTGGTTAAGAACTTTAATTTATTTAAACTAATAAATAACGATTATTACCAGTAATCCTTATAAAAACAACCAATGAAGTGTTAATTAATTGATATTCTTCTTGACTTCTTTATTGTATGTAATGTCACAACAAAAAGGTCCAAGAAATATATAAGGAATAGGGAATGTGGACAATTTAACTATTTATGTACAAATATAATGATGGCAGTTTTCTTATATATTTTTATTATAGGCAGAAGTGTTCATTTAATCAAGTAAACACATTTACGAAGTTATTTATGAATGATTTAGGGAACTCATCTTCCGGTTAATATGCAAATTAAACAAGCTATTAACAGCAGAGTTGTTAATTTATATGTTAATAGGAAGACGAGGGCACTAAATTATTTAAAGAGATTACATTTAGGGTAATATATGAAGATATAAATATTATATATTATTTATAAAAACAATTGATTTAAATATAAAAGTGTACAGATTTGCCCTCCCACTCTCTTTCTTTCTCTCTCTCTCTCTCTCTCTCTCTCTCTCTCTCTCTCTGTGCAATTTATTTATTATCTTGTTTTTAATTTTATCTTTGTCTACTTCTAGGTTTTGCTGGATTTTAATACTTACTCCAGTAAACTACATAGACTGACAAAAGGTAGAACCTACTTTAAAAAATATCTAATTAATATTTAACTAATAATTAACCCTATTAGTATACACAAAACCTAATCCTTTAGTGTAGATTGCTTGGAACTAATAACACATTATGGTAAAAGTTGGAACAGCTTCCTCATGTTTACTTCGATGGGGTTAGATAGGAATAAGCTATCTCTAAATGTAATTTGGCGACAGCGTTTATCTACAAACTTTAAATTGTACAGCGGCGGAGCTTTTATCTAAACAAGTTAAGCAAATTGTCGGTTGAATCATTTCTCCATCTGAATTTATATTAATGGATCTTTCGTATAGTGAAACGTTTGCACAACATTGGATCGTGTTTCTGTTTTGTAGGCTATCTTTTTGATAAAATGTAGGTTTAAATGTCAGATAGATCTGTCCAGATAGACACCTCCGTAACAGGTGGACAACTTCGTGTTAGGTAGACATTATAGAGATTAGACCTACTGAATGACGCAACCCTTTATTGCGAAGCTTTAATGGCAGATTAATGGAGATTTGTGTTGATATCATGAGCTTACCCAAATTTCCCCTCCTTTTGAACATCACTCTAGACTCTTAATATTCTTTGAAATCATCAGTTTTTTAAAACAAACCGGTTTCAAAATTTTCAAATTAGAAATGGACTAGTACCTAATATTTTCGATTACGATTTGGGTTCTCAAATTTGTTTTTCGATTCTCGTATCCTAAGTCGATTTTCGATTCTTTTAAGTTATGTAAGTCTACATGACATTCTCTAATAATGAATTTAGCTAACATCTTGGTGACATGGTGAAGCCCTTGAAAGTTCCGTTTTAATATAATAGGCTACACAGAACGTTCAACTTTGATTTATGAATAGGAATTTCGAAAACATGACAATCATTTCGGATAGAAGTAATGATTTATTTTAAATTACAAATGTTAACTTCCGTTTACAATTACAATATAACTTCAGTAATAGCCATTTAGTTTGTATAACTGGAGAAATTGGAACTACCTTTAAGCGATTGTGGAGTAGTGGCGGTCAAAGTAGGAAGAGAAGAAAGAGAGAGAGGAGAGGAAGAAGATGAGAATAAAGCCAAAATGAGAGTGAAACAGAAAAGCCGAGCCGTGACAAACGGTCAGGAAAAGCTTCCGATCGTCTTAGTCGTTGCGTTATAAATAGCAATAATATTTCCGTTATCTCAAATCGGCATTTACTTTAATTGTTTAATTCATTCAAAGCCACTAAAACATAAATAAGCTATTATTGAATAATAATATTGATAATTATTATTTGATAAATAAATTACTCAACACACATTTTACAGTTGAAAAAAACGAAAGAATCGGAATCGGTCCTCGATACCATTAGAATCGACGTTTCCTGGAATCTAGAATCGAAATTGGCTCAAATTAATCAAAACATTAGAGAGTGCATGCCTGCATTAAGTATTGTTGCCTCACGATCCAGCCTCATACAAATGGCTTGATAGTTAATATATCGTTAGTTTTACAGTAAAAGGAGCAGTTACATAACTCAATAAACCCGACTGGCACTAGTAATGAAACACAGCTCAGTAACGTTACACTACGCCATTTGAATTACATTTTGCATGCAGTTAAACCTCGTGGAAATTATGCAAGTTTACAAAATAATTTCACTCTACAAAAAAAAACAAACTAGGCGTAATTAATTTTTTTAATATCACGTTTTTGGACATGTAACGGTTTTATATACATGTAGATGTATATAGCTTGAGTTACCAATGTATAATACAAAAATGCAGACAGTTTTACAATGTAATTCTTCGTTCTCTTGCACAAGTGGACGAATTTCCTGAAATATATCCTTTGGCCGTCGCCGGGATGGAAGTGCATCAGTAAGTCTCCATAATGGAGATATTTCATATCTGATGGAGAATTCTAATTTACACCTTCTGTAATTTTGGTTTTGTAGTGTTAAAACGATATAACCCAACAGAACCTTACAACATTATCTTTCAAAATATTTATTGTACTTTGTTTTGTTTTTAGTCATGTAGGCTACTAGTGTTACCCGTCGCGCGTTGCTACTTCCGAAATCATAATTTTATAATAAAAAATAGAAAATTATTAAAAGCTTTACGTGAAAAAAACAAACCAAACATCTAAATAATTAGGTGTTGAAAGCTCATTAATAGAAATTCTTCGATTAACCTTCATGCAAGTGTAGCTTCACTATTGGTAACTCTCAAAGATTCTAATACTCCGAAAAGAACTTGAAAAGCTCATAGTAGGCTAATTGGTTTTTGTAACAAATTCAGTGGTTGGAGCCCTGAGCGGTTTATTCCTTGAGTTACAGGTCTCGAACTAGGGTTCGGAGTCAAGGGATAAGCCATTACTTTCTTACGAACAATGAGAGATCATTGTGGTGAGGCGAGTACAAGAGTTAGCCGGAGGACATCGAGGATAAGGCAGCGTGAGGTAAGGTTCGTGAGGAGTTTCACTATCGATAACTCTAATCCGCATTTTTGACATTTACCAATCTCTATTTCGTGAAAAGAATAAAAGCCGTCTTATTTAAAATAAAAACAAAATAATTACAGCTGTCAAAAAATACAAAAAATATTACTGTTTAGTGTCAACATTTTCTTTCTTTTTTAATATTTTATAATTCTTAACTATAATACATAATTTTTATATATTTATTAATTTATATATATATACATATATATATACAAAAATAACATATTAATTATGTATTTATTCATATTTGTACATAGAATTTAGCAATTTTTAACATTTTAAAACATTAGAATTATATTTTTATTTGTTTATATTTTCTTTAAATTAATGAAGAAACGCTAGTATGGATATAGATTTTAACATTAGACTTATGGAAGGCTGAGCACTGAACTATTTTAAGCCTCTGGGGCGGAGGGCTGTGCATCGACCTCACAAGCACCATCCTGGGAGTATGTTGAAAACTCCATTCTAATTTCATTAACTTCTTCTGTTGAGTGGTTTAGACGTCTATAAGATAAATACATACGCACATAGATACATACATCGGTTAAAACCGCCCTAAGCCTCTGGGGCAGAGCCCTGTTGAGCAATCCACACCAACCCTTACACAAACCATCCTAGGAATATGTTAAAAACCCCTTTCTAATTTCATTAACTTTTGTTCAGTGGTTTAGGCGTCTATAAGATAAATACATTCGCACATTGATACATACATTGGTTAAAACCACCCTAAGCCTCTGGGGCAGAGCCCTGTGGAGCAATCCACACCAATCCTCACACAAACCATCCTAGGAATATGTTGAAAACCCTTCTAATTTCATTGGTTTAGACGTCCAAAATGTCCACACATGCATCGCTTTATATATACATAAATATATATATAAATATATATATATATATATATATATATATATATATATATATATATATATATATAGATAGATAGATAGATAGATAGATAGATAAATAGATAGATAGATAGATAGATAGATAGATAGATAGATAGATAGATAGATAAATAGATAGATAGATAGATAGATAGATAGATAGATAGATAGATAAATAGATAGATAGATAGATAGATAGATAGATAGATAGATAGATAGATAGATAGATAGATAGATAGATAGATAAATAGATAGATAGATAGATAGATAGATAGACAGATAGATAGATAGATAGGTAAATAGATAAATAGATAGATAGATAGATAGATAGATAGATAGATAGATAGATAGATAGATAGATAGATAGATAGATAGATAGATAGATAGATAGATAAATAGATAGATAGATAGATAGATAGATAGATAGATAGATAGATAGATAGATAGATAGATAAATAGATAGATAGATAGATAGATAGACAGATAGATAGATAGATAGATAGATAGATAGATAGATAGATAGATAGATAGATAGATAGATAAATAGATAAATAGATAGATAAATAGATAGATATATATATAGATAGATAGATAGATAGATAGATAGATAGATAGATAGATAGATAGATAGATAGATAGATAGATAGATAGATAGATAGATAGATAGATAGATAGATAGATAGATAGGTAGGTAGATAAATAGATAAATAGATAGATAAATAGATAGATAGATAGATAGATAGATAGATAGATAGATAGATAGATAAGGGGCATTCGTAACCGTTAACGCTTTTTTATATTTTCTTATATTGAGGTTAGGTTCTAAAATGTCAGCATTGCAGGAGAAATTGAAGCGGAATAATATATCTATTTATATTAGCAAGTACTTGGAGTCAGAGCTAGGAGATTCCTAAAAAGATAAATGTGAGTAAAGTCCCATTAGTGATAAGGCGACATGGTGGCCGAAACTAGTCTGATTATATAAACTATCGATTGTTGAAAATATTAGTGTATGTATTTATTATTTATCTTAGATGAATTGTTCTAGTACCTCTGATTAACCAGTACAAATAATACAAATATACTATGTAATTATGAAAAGTAATAATTGGCTTTTATGTAGCTGGGACGAGTCCTGACACATTAGACGCAGAATCAGCAGGTTTTAGATTCCATATCATTATTGCCTAACCACATGGGTCTAGAAATAACTGGATTCTAGTTCAGGATTGCCTAGTACGAAAAACGTTTCAACTTTTACTCCCTAATGACCTTTGTTTTGGTTTGAGATATTGAGCTTTCATTTTTTCTCCTGCTTATTCAACTTTTTTTATTATGATCGTTATTGTTATGGTAGTTATTATTAACATTCCCAAAATTTACAACTACTTTTATTTTCAGTCACACAATGAAAAGAGGTTTTGTACCTTGGGAAACTTAGCAGTGGGACTCATGGTACAAAAACACAACTAGTTCAAAAGTACAAATACTCGCCATTTTTAATTTGATATGCGGTGGAAGACACACACAATGAGAAAGAGGAAAAAATAATGTGGTAATTCTTAATCATTTGAGTGAGCAATACATACATGTTGTGAGTTTTTAATTTTTTTGTAGCACTCATACAAAAAAAATAGAAAATTCGAAAGCTGGATGAAAAAATTGTTTAGTCCAAAATCAAAAAAGTAATTGTAAAAACACAAAATGAGAAGTTATAGCTATGAAACTACAGCTGCATCTTTAGGTTTGAAGAAACGTTACACAAAGCCAAATTCCACTGTCTGGGTTTTATCTAAATTCTCCCGAAGTACAACTGTGTCTAGGGTAAAACAGTTTTACCTACAGGTTTTAAAGTACATACCTACTTATGAATGTCATATATAGTAAGACTTTACAATATACCTAGGGAGGAGTTGACAAAGAACCAGTAACACGTGAACATCGCATCCGGAAATATCTCAACATTAAACCACCATTGGGAGCAATATTCCTGACAAGTTATACCTTAGAAATTCAATCGAAAAGTTTATTTCTGTTTAGGACTCTGAAGCAATGAGGTGATAAGACGAGATGTTGCGCCGAACGTGTTCACTTATTGGAAGGAAGAAACAAAGAGAGCGAGTATTAAGTAGCCCCAAGACGCGCGTCAACAGCTGAGGGATGCGAGGGCGCGTAGATTGCTTCGCTCGCTATTTGTTTTGTCCAATCAAAGACATTTCTCGTAAATAAACGGATCAAATAGTCAAGGGATCTTTTAGGGCGAAAAGGAACATAAGAGCATCGTGACGTCTTAGTTGAAGTTAGTGAGGAAGTTTAGTATGTTCTCGAAGCAGAGTATTTTTGTTTAGTTTTATTTGTAGGCTTATGGCAGTTAGTCAGTGTGGCTATCCTCTACGAAGAATAAAAAGTAAATGTTAATATACATAGGAACATAAGTGCATCGTGACGTCTTAGTTAAAGTTGGTGAGGAAATTTAGTATGTTCTCGAAGCAGAGTATTTTTGTTTAGTTTTATTTGTAGGCTTATGGCAGTTAGTCAGTGTGGCTATCCTCTACGAAGAATAAAAAGTAAATGTTAATATACATAGGAACATAAGTGCATCGTGACGTCTTAGTTAAAGTTAGTGAGGAAATTTAGTATGTTCTCGAAGCAGAGTATTTTTGTTTAGTTTATTTGTAGGCTTATGGATGTTAGTGCTTCTGGCTATCCTCTACGAAGAATAAAAAATAATTGTTAATATACATAGGAACATAGAACCGCCGGGCATCATGACATTCGCTGTACTATGTTCCGTACCTGATGTTCTAATCTTCATTGAGGGCACAAAAAGGCGGATCTATCGTTAAAATCTCTTTAAAAAGAACGATAAGGGAAAATAGATGCAACTAAGTATAACTAAGGTAATAACATATTGATGCCTCAAATGCTGAGTCAAGGCTGCAGTTATAGCATCATGTAAGAAAAGTCACTTCACTGGGTAGCGGGAAATCGGGTAGAGGTAGTCTGATTTCAATCAGCAGTGAGAGAGGTTTCTACGCACTACCCGGTTCAAATTTAACTGTAAGCGTTAAATTACATTGAGTTCCATTGAGTTCATACGGGAAGAACTGTGAACCGAAAACGTTCGACGATCTGAAGGATTTCAGAAATAATGTATTTCATATTAAATTATCTTCCTTAAACACTTTAATTTTTTATATACTGATCTAGTGTGATAATTTTCGTTTATGTGAGTGTGTGCGTGTGTGCTCGAGCGCGTGGTATATATACATATAAATAAATATGTGTGTGTGTGTGTGTGTGTGTTGCAACGGGCTAAAAATGTCACATTATACCGTTGCAAGTGAAATATAAAATTCCATATATTTTAAGAGGTTTTGCAGTCAAAATAGCGAAGCCAAAACAAAATAAAAATGCCTTAGGCATAATGTAAGTTTAATTTACCGAGTTTAAGGAATAGAAATAAAGCCATTTTCGGGATAAGGAGATTTTTTCCAGATGTGAAAAGGCGAAAAGTCTAAAATCCACCAAGAGAGACCATCGATATTCGAGGGGACGCAAAATGTAAAAAGAAGGACAAAGTGAAGAGACAAAAAATCAGATACGGAGCCTCCAGAAGGAGTTGAAGTAAAATTTAGAAAATAGTGAATATTTCGACAACAGACAGACAGATCGTGACAAATGCAAGGAGGAAGTAAACGAGACAAAGCTTTTGGTCACACAAGCGGTGGGAAACTTGTTATTTGTCTAAAGCAGCCGGGAGGGGTTGACAAAGCCTGAAAATGTATCTGCAGGGCACGAAGGGATCGGTCGTGTGTGAGTGCGTGGCGGTTGATACAAATCCGACCGTGTTTCAAACTGATACGTAAATGGTAAAAATGCACGACTAAGAGAGAGATAGACCGCTGCAATGTAGTGCTATGTGTTTTAAAACCATTTTGGGGAGGAAATTCTCCAAAAGTGGTTTTCACCGTTAAACAGCAATGTCGTAGCTTCCTCAAGGAAATTGTTGCAGAAAATTAGGGCGAATAAAAGTTTTGAGTCAGTGCTAATATAAAAAAATAAACTGTGCTTAAAATTAAAGTGATTAAACAATTTAGGGTAAAAAGTAACCAAATTCACTTTTTTAAGTTTATTTAAATTTGAACAGTGAAATAAAAGTAAAAACAAGTAGATCAAAACCGGGAATAAAATTTAGTTTGAAAATTATAAAGACAGTGTTAAAGACGTGTTAAAATACTAAACCTAGGACTTTAAATTAAAAAAACATATATATTAATAAAAATGTATAATTTCGCGCAAACGAAAAGCGTATAGTTTGTTTCGGATATCACGCCAACTTGAGAACAATGGAGAACAGGTGACGCGAGTTTTGGGGATGGCCAGCCACAAGAGGAGAGAGATGACATAACACCAACGATGGACCAGAGAGGAAGTGACGCAGGAAAGGTAACATTTTAGCTTCCCTCTCTCTCTCACACACACACACAAATAAACTAAAAATTTTACTTTGTATTTTCGGAGAACATTTTGAAATTTTAAAGTTTAAATATCAATAAATTTTGCAAAAGTTGAAAATGCGTTTAAAAGGAGTGACCTCGTTTCTGAATGAAAGTGGAGGGGATGGTGTTAGGTTGTGGTAATTACCTCAAACAAAAAGGTGAACCCTCGCTTTTGTAGATTAAAAAAGTACAAATCATAATGTGTAGAATTGAATTTTTTAAAGTTAAATTAAAACGAAAAAATTTATAAAAAGAATATGTGGATCCTATAAGGTAAATTTGAGTCATAAATAGTGTAAATAAATTCCAAGTAATAGAATAAGCTATGTTAGAGATGAAGAATGTGAGAAATTTAAATTGTTCTCATGTGGGGTTAAAACTAAATGTTGTCGAATTTAAGAAAATATATAAAATATTTCAAAATGAATGTTAGAAAGAATTTTGGTTTTTAAATGTTTGTTGTTTTTTATATGTGATTTAAGATACTAAAGTCAGATATCAAGAGATTTCACGGGACAATGAAAGGGTTGTGAAAATAAGTTAAATTGTACAGAAGTCTTAGAAAACAAAGTAAAATCTTGTACAGAAAAGTAATGTAGAATTTTTCCAAGTAAATTAAAAGTTTTAATTTGAAGAAACCGTTACATAATAAGGTTTGAGTTTCAAATATTAACAAAGGATTGATTTTGATTTTAAATTAAATTTAAAATTTTAGAAAAGAATGAAAGTAGGACAAGGTGATATTAATTTTGTTTGTTCCCAAAAGAAGTTACAAAGTTTATATTGAAGGAAATGAATTTTGTTTGGTAATTGTTTGTTGTTTTTTATAGTTGGTTTAAGATACCAAAGTCAAATGGAGGGATTGACTATATAAATAAGTTATAATGAGGTTTGGAAAATAAATTAAAATCTAATAGAAAAATTTGAAATAACTTTTGCGGTTACACAAAATGTTTTAAAATGAAGTAAAAATTTTAAAATAAATTTTGAGAATTTAAATAATTAACCTAGAAAAGGTAAATCTTGATTTTAAAATAACTATAAACAATCCTAAGATTTTGAAAAAGGATTAGGAGGAGTTGATATAAAAATTATTTCTTTACTAAAGAAGTTATACAAGGTATATGTATATATATATATATATATATATATATATATATATATATATATATATATATTTCATGATGATGTTGGTACTGTTTACCAACAAAAAGCTTTAATTAAATTAATAAATATTCTTGTATTTAAATAACCTATGTTGTTTTATTATATATATATATATATATATATATATATATATATATATATATATATATATATATATATATATATATATATATATATATATTCAAAAGGTTAAAGAAACATAAGAAGAGTAATTCGAATTTTAAAAAGATAAAAATGTTTACAAACTGTGCTGTAACGTAACTTAATTTTAAAAAGAATAAAAACCGATGTTTTTTTACTAACTTGCGACAAATCAGTGATTATATTTATTTAAACAAATTTCTTACACATCCCTAAACCAAAATTGGCAGTTAGCCACAATATGCCTTCAAATGAACTCATTTTGGGAACAGTACCCAAAGGGTTACATGTCAGCGAGTTAGGTTTTTAAATAAAGTCCATTGACTGGTTCTCTGGCAGATTTTGGCGAGCATTGCACAGGGTTTTGGCCGGACCTGCTCGTTTTAAAATTTTTACCTAGCAACGGATACAATACAAGAGCTGGCGTGTGTGTGCGTGTGTGTGTTTGTGTATGTGTGTATGTGTGTTGTGTCTGTGTGTGTGTGTGTGTGTGTGTGTGTGTGTGTGTGTGTATGTGTGTATGTGTGTGTGTGTGTATGTGTGTGTGTGTATGTGTGTGTGTGTGTGTGTGTGCGCGCGCGCGCGCGCGCGAGCAATGTTTACTGACGTGTAATGTCTTTGCAAATACAATTTCAAATGTACCCTTGCGTTTCCTTTTATATTTCATGCTTCGTGAAGCAAACTATGACGAACGTTGTAATCCGTGGACACGACGGAATATCGTGTTACCTTTATCATCGCATAACGAGGTGGTGAAGAAACCGCCTCATGCACGTTGACATTCTTTCTACGTTTTCCATTGTGTTCAGATAATGCTGACTAATTAATAATTCCAAATGTTTTTTGTTATGAAAACATTTTAAAAATAGCTTTATTAAAAACCGTAGAGTTTTGGATATTATTTCTTAACACCTGTCATGCACTGCTTCATCGTAAAATGACTCATGGGATATGTGTTTATATTTTATATTTGAGAAACGTAAAACAAATACTCGAATAAATACATTTAAAATACCTTCAAAATATTCTAATGATTATATAGAACGAAATAATAAAAACAAAAAACAAAAAAACAAGACTTTATGGGATTTATTGTAAATGCAATTTATTATCTGGATGAAATTCTTAATATACTCTTCTTCATTTCTGTTAGGAATATTTCTATACATAATCGAGTACATTTTTCTGAGTTTCATAACATTATAATATTTTCCTCGTTGATGCGTTTCGGAATGAAACGTTTCGGATCATACTCTCAAAGTACAATTCGTACTTAGATAGTACGATTTAGGTTTTGAAAATGGAGTCATTCCGAAAGGCGTTCAACAGAGGAAAATATGTTAATGTTATGAAAGACAGAAAAACGTACCTAAATATATCAGTATATGGTAACCAAAGTATATGGAAATTTCATACTAGATAAAAATGAATCCTTAATTATTTTTTATTAATATATTAACATTTGCTTAAATATTTAAGGCAATTTAATTTTATTTTGGTCCCCGCTGAATATATTGTATTTTATTATTTATTCATCAGAGTCTTGTTCATATGTTGTTTTATATCTGCAGTAAAACATTCATGAACGCAGGGACCGGAAATGGGTTCCCGAAATAGCCGCCGGTAAGAGATGTGCGAGCCTTACGGACGTTTCTAACGACCCCAACCGTCCCTAACCCTGCCTTTATTCCTTATGAAAACATGAAAGGACCTGCTACTCATCTCAGTCGCATTAGGTTTCTTGCTTTCATTTTGTATTAGATTAGCGAGCCAGCTGTTTCAAAGAGTTGGAAAAAACACGGTTATGAAATTTAGTAGAAAAATATACTGAGGAAATATATTTATATAAATTTTAAATATTCTAAAATGGTATGATTGGTGGATTAGTCGATTTATTCATTGCGAAATATTTTTCGAGAATTTTTAAATTATTGAAGATCGACACTCTAAAAATATATCGATCTATCGAACAAAACAAGCATCGATTTTAGAAGATCTAATCGTTTGAGGATCCACCGGTGTTCAATAATTGTTTACTTTCAATTCTACAACCATTCTCCCTGAGCGAAATTTCGAACATAGACTCATTTGAAATGTTTGATTAAAACCCGATTTTTATTTACGTCTTTGAAACCGATATGAGAATTATTTATTAACAAACAACTAACCTTTAAAAATCAATTACTGATTTAAACTGTAAAAATCTAAACTGTTTATCATTTAAATGATAACTTTTATTGACTGTAATTATTTTTATAACGAAATATAAACGGTTTTTGACAGGGGATGTGAAAGAAGTAAAACCCGCAGGGTAAAGAAGATTAAATATTTTTGCGTCGAAAATGCTCAAAACGATGAATAAAAGCTTCCCTGTCAAAAGTCAAGGAGATGGAAACAACGTACCAGCTGAAGGAATGGCTTTTGGTTTAGCCACAAAATGTCTCAGCTGCTACTACCGTTGCTGGCCGATTATGCTAGTAACGTACAGATCCCAAGACCATCCAATAGCATCCGACATCCTTAATCGTTTCCTTACTTTCCCATAACGAAGAGATATTCTCAACAACCGGAAACTCTTGCATATTTGCTATTACACTTTAATTGAATCCAATTGTAACAAAAAGAATCAACTCCTGCCAATTTATTACAAAAGTTTAGATTTTGTGTTGTGAAAGGATAATTCTTACAATATAAAATCTAACTTTAATGTCAAGGTATATTATAAAATAATATTAATGTAAAAAATAAAACAAAAAATAAGTAAGTAAACAATTACTTATAAATTACTATCCCGGGTTAAAACATTTTATTTATCAAATAGCCTTTCTAATATTGTATGCATGCTACTATTTCTTAGGAATACACGTTGGTATTTTACGAAATAAATCCCAACATAGCAACCATTTTCTTTCCAGCCTTTATCCCGTTTAATTTCAGACTAATTTCCAGACATCTATCTTTCTAAGTTATACGACTTTTCGATCTATAATAGAAATAAAATCAGAGAGATTTTCTTACCAAGCAAAGTGAAACTAACTCAGAATTTTCACGCCATTTTCCTAATCAGGTACTGACGGTTTTCATGATAAATGGCAACAGGATTTGTAGAGTTCTCAGTGTGCTTATCAAAATCGCTTTTTGCCACAGCATCAGCCAGTTTTTCCAACTGAGGTCAATGAATCAACCATCTTTCCGCTCTGTCGATTTTAATTACAATTTAACTGGTTGTACTATATAAAACGATTTTACAAGATTAAATATTTTACAGCGTTTTTCAATCTTCAGTTTCGTCTTTTGTATGCCCAAATGATATTTTTCAAACGTTTATAAACTTTATCCCTTCTCTTAAAACTATTATGTTCCTTCGTGGTCTAAACAAGCGACAGAGACTACGTGCAACAGATAAAATTACTATTTTGCTTGTTTAGATGTTCGGGTTATCAAATGAAAGTAGGCAAAACGAGTGATTTCAACCTGAGTATAATTGAACGTATTGACTTGGAGATAGAAATGCTCAACCGAAATGAGATTTTGTTGTTTACTCACTGGTCATTTGTCTATTTTCAGGAATTTGCAAATGTTTACTGTCGATTCAGTAAAACATGTCTTTTATAACTGTGGTATGAAATCAATTTAAATAACGACACATTACGCTTTGTTGCTGTCTAAACGGTTAAATTTGATGAAACTGGTATATCCTAAAAGGAAAAAACAAATAATTAAAAATTAGAAAGAACTTGAGGTTATGTCTCTCTCTCCTCTTTGCCCTCTTGCCTTCGGGTAGACACCTATCTTCCCACCGGTCGTACGCATCCATTCTTGCCAGGTAGACACATCTCACGCAGTTAGAAATCACTTTATGTTTTTCTAGTATTAATTAATTTCCCTTTGAACGGAATACAAAAGTTTGTTCCTTTTGGAAAAAGTCCAGGTTTTTTATTTAGAAGATTATTTTTTTAATTTACACTTTTTCAAATACTAAAGCAACAGCGGAACTGAAACATATTTCTTTCAAAACAATGTCGTTTTAATTAGTACCAATTATAAATTTCGGGACTTCAAAATTTTCTGCTTATAACAGGATAAAACAATTTCCATAATTACTTCATTAATTATTTGTTGGATTTGGAACAGTGTTTAATTTAAATCTTTATTGTAAAACGTGAAATAAAACATCTCCTCGATATACATTTGGTGTAATATATGTACAAACATTAATTTACTCACTTCTATCCACGATTTGCATTTAATACTTTTGCGTATTAAACACTTCTCACTATATTAGTTCAATTTTAAATAATTTGCATATTATAATTTACACATCTTTTTAATTTGTTGACTTACCAAATGTCAATGAAAACCTGATGTTAATGTATAGTCGGAGTATACTTTGAAACATTAAACATCAAGTAGAGGGAAACGAATGCTTAGTTTTCCCCGTCCTAACTTGCTCCTCGCAACCAACGTAACATTGCATTAATCTGTATTGTGACATTGGGTTTGTGGCGACTACGAACATCGGAGCACTTTACCAACTCTTGTGGTCAGACCCCAGAACACATCATGAGATGATTCAAACAGCAAAACTAACTGGTCCTAATTATAATCACGGTTATTTAACCGCTGTAACTAATGGTTACCCAAATTTCTACAAAATAGTTTTTGTTTTATGTGAAATAAAGTTTTCTACAAAACTATTTATGATGTTTTGAGTGACTGCTCATCACACTCTTCAAATTGTTTTTGTATTTATCAATTTCTTTTTTTATAATTGTAATTTTCTTTATAAGTAGTAAGAGGGACGAATATTTTTAACCACAACATATGATTTCATACAACAGCTGTTAACCTCTTCAGTTAGAGGTTAAGTTTAACAAATTTACAATAGCATTTCCTTTTATAATTAAAAATTATCAGTTAGTTAATTATATGTTAGTATCCGATAATTACTGTGTTAATTTATTCGAGCCAACTCAATAAAAGTATTAACTTGAAATTAATAAATTTTAAAATTTAATATATAATCTAATCATATTACATAACTTTCTTGGTTATAGAGGTCTGAATTGAGTAATGTCTGACTTTTCTATAAGTATAGATCATTAGAATATATAAAAAAATAATAATTATATAAGAAGCTAGAAATCTATTTGAAAAGGAAAATTATAATATTAAAAATTATATAGTTATAAATCGCATTTTTAAGTGGTAACGTAATGATATTCTCAAGTTATTCAATGTAGAAGAATATAGTTTTAAAACCACAAGTAATTCTAAACATTTGAAAAATCAGTAAAAAAGCGAATATGTGTTACGAACATTTAAAGTGCCAGGATAATTGTTCATATTTATCCTTAAATTTGTTTAAAAGCAGTTTTAGAATGAAATTTACAGTCCCAGCTGTAGTGTTTCGTTATTAATATACGTTTAATCACACTCTAGAAGCCCAAAGTGTAACAGTGTTTGCCCGCATGCAAATTCAATCGACCGTCATTCACCTGTAATGTCTCAAATTAATTCCAACACCTAAGTAATGCGGCAATTGCATTGGCCTACTAACACGTGTCTCGATTGTCGGAAACCATGCACCGTGCGCCCCACAGGGTTATCGAACCCTGTGTTAAGGCAGTGGCTTTCTTAAGTAGTTTACAGTGTGGAACACGTAACCATGCACTTGGCCTTGAGAGATCACAGTAGACGAGACGGGGGGTAGAGGGTCAGTATAAATACTCTCCTACAAACATGATAAGGACTGTCAAAGCACCTGACTTGCATTAGTCAGTTGATAATAGATAAATTAGCTTCGGTATGAAATAACAAATATTCTTGAAATATGTGTAGACATCAGATGCAGAAGCTGTTGATGTGTCTAACCTTCTCAATATTGAACATGTTTTCAGAAGGTATGCGTCGTGACACCAAGGATCTCCTCCTCGTCTCGCCCCGGGAGGGGGCCGGTCACCAGTGCTGGCCTTACTGTAAGGTTGCCGGATTCTTGCATACTTGTAGCATGCGTCGTGACACCAAGGATCTCCCCCTCGTCTCGCCCCGGGAGGGGGCCGGTCACTAGTCTTGGCCTTACAGTAAGGTTGCCGGATTCTTGCATACTTGTAGCATGCGTCGTGACAAAAAGGATCTCCCCCTCGTCTCGCCTCGGGAGGGGGGCCGGTCACCAGTCCTGGCCTTACAGTAAGGTTGCAGGATTCGTACATACTTGTAGCATGCGTCGTGACACCAAGGATCTCCCCCTCGTCTCGCCCCGGGAGGATGCCGGTCACTAGTCTTGGCCTTACAGTAAGGTTGCAGGATTCTTGCATACTTGTAGCATGCGTCGTGACAAAAAGGATCTCCCCCTCGTCTCGCCTCGGGAGGGGGGCCGGTCACCAGTCCTGGCCTTACAGTAAGGTTGCAGGATTCGTACATACTTGTAGCATGCGTCGTGACACCAAGGATCTCCCCCTCGTCTCGCCCCGGGAGGATGCCGGTCACTAGTCTTGGCCTTACAGTAAGGTTGCAGGATTCTTGCATACTTGTAGCATGCGTCGTGACACCAAGGTTCTCCCCCTCGTCTCGCCCCGGGAGGGGGGCCGGTCACCAGTCCTGTCCTTACAGTAAGGTTGCCGGATTCTTGCATACTTGTAGCATGCGTCGTGACACCAAGGATCTCCCCCTCGTCTCGCCTCGGGAGGGGGGCCGGTCACCAGTCCTGGCCTTACAGTAAGGTTGCAGGATTCGTACATACTTGTAGCATGCGTCGTGACACCAAGGTTCTCCCCCTCGACTCGCCCCGGGAGGGGGGCCGGTCACCAGTCCTGTCCTTACAGTAAGGTTGCCGGATTCTTGCATACTTGTAGCATGCGTCGTGACACCAAGGATCTCCCCCTCGTCTCGCCCCGGGAGGGGGCCGGTCACCAGTCCTGGCCTTACTGTAAGGTAATTCACGACAGGATTCTGGCATACTTATAGCACCCGTCGTGACACCAAGCACCTCCTCGCCTCGTCTCGAGACTAGTCTCCTGGGCGGGAGTCACGCTTTTGAAGTCGGATTCATGGACATAGTGGTTGCATATGCTAGACTGGGGATTCCCCACATGACTACCTATCTATGTGCCCTTTGACAAGGAGGCAGAGTCGGGAGGATCAGATACTCCTTATCACCACTCTTCTTTTTCAACATCTTTCTTCTTTTTCTTCTCACAAATACAATGCCAAGTTACTTCCTAAACCACGACTTGTGATAGAATAAGGAGTAATTGTTATATATTATATTGTAAAATTAAAACATCAATAACTCGTGTTTCCTTTGTTTACCAAGGTTTCTACTCCAAAGACGTGGGTTGGGTTTAGGACCCATTTTCATTCACTACATGAACGCAGACAATTTAAACAATACAAGTAAAACGGACGAACTTTAATTGGATCAAATATTTAAAGCAAGGTGTGTAGGTTTTTAAAAATGGAAAAATTCAAGTAACATAAAAAAATTGTTCAAGCCAATTCTTACTAAAATCAATAAAGTTAAATTTAATTAATGATTACAAGTAATATAAAAAGCATATACATATGACAGAATATCAATATTAAGTGACAAAATAGAAATCGAATTTCTTTGCAATTTTTCTTATGTATGGTGTTGGACTGTTATTTTTGTTTGTTACTATTTATGTGCCTCCTTTTTTCGTCGCTTGCATTGTGTTGTAGTTTTTTCGCTTTCTGTTCGCATTAATGTCTTTAGTTTGGTCGTTGGTTCCAATGATCCATGGCCCTGAATATTTATATAAAGTGATTCTTTCAGTTTCGTATTTTAGTATAGTGATCGTGAACATTGAAAGCTAAGGCCTAGACATATAATGAGAGGACAACCGCTCTGTAACGAAAGCACGACTTGCAGAAGAAGGAGAGGGACCCTTCTAGGGCTTTCGTTCTTTTATAACTATTTATTAGCATATAAAAAATATTAAATTTTGTAAATGTAAACACATTAATTATTTATATTTTACACTATTTTCAAGATACGTTGAAAATTCATAGAATTAAAAATATTATAAATAAGTTTATGCATGTGTCAGAATATCAATATTCAGGGGCAAAATATAAAGCAATTTTCCTTATGTATGGTGTTGGTCTGTTATTTTTGTTTTTTCTATTTAATCGCCTCCTTTTTTAGTCGCTTGCATTGTGTTGTAGCTTTTTTCGCTTTCCTTTCTCATTGTCCGTTTGTGAAGCGAGGTTCTATATAGTTAATCCAGTTTGATTGCTTCTTTATTCTTTACATTAATTTTTATTACTAGAACATTATTTATGATATTATGTGGTAACATAATACTATTGAGAAGTATATTTCTAGTTATTCCAGCGCAGTGCACAAAGCCGCTACACTTCGAATAAGAAAATACTCAGATCGAGTGCGACCTAGACCTCCCAAACTTTTATAATTTAATTATACAATAAATATTTGAAAAATTCGTATTAACATTAATTGTCATCCACTATAGGTTACAAAAATCTATCTGAACTTAATTGGATGAAACGTATTTTACTAACTATTGAAAATTTGTACAAGATATATACCAGGGCAGTGTGAGTTAGAGGTTTAATAATGTGAGAGCTACTCTACGTAGAGCTTGTTCGCAGTAAAATATAAAATTGTAATAAAATGTGTAATTTATGTTAAATAGATGTAAATCAGTAAATGATAAATTTCAACTACCCCTTGGATACTTCAGATAACAACCCTCACCTTCATCCCTTATTTCTATCTTCCTAATTACCGCAAATTAGATTCAGTTTTAAATTAACAGTTACTATTTCCTTTTTTCTGGCATTTCTACCTAATGAGGCACTTTGGTATTCTGCAAAAGTAATTTCGCTATTTCCCTACATCACATAAACTTGTTTGGGGACGTTTGATTCCAAGAGGTTTTAGAAACCCCTTTGAGCGGGGGTTGTATATACAAGAAATTCTATATACAATATATAACACAATATACAATAAATTGTAAAATTTATTAATATACAATTTACAACAATATACAAAGTAATTGTACAATATACAATATTAACTTACACAATATACAAGAAATTATATTTGCCAAAAATGTCACTTGTTCATAAAAATGTAACCCATTTAACCGAGAATAGTTTATTATTATCACATAGAAGTGTTGCAGGAGTGTTATTTATAATTAAATTGAAAAATGATTCTTTTCTCGTACTGGAAGATGGTGTAATAATTTCATTGACAACTTTTATTTAGGCATACAATTGTGGCCTCGCCATATATCCTTTCTATTGCAATTTTTCATACATACGTTTATCTTATATTGTAAACCCTTCAGTATCGATGTCACATAGTGTTTTGAGTTTCTTTTCTGTTCCTGCGTTCATTTACTCGTTTCTCATATTTCTTAACCTCCAATCCTATCCTAACCTTACATAACCAATCATATCCTTTAGACGATTAATCTAACCAATCGTAGTTCGAGGTGTTCATAGTGTTATAAATATTTTCATACGCAAAACACTAAAAAGGGTTATTTTCAGAGAGATACAAAACTACTTTATTAAATGTTTTAACACCATTTTTACTCTCGAGGAGCCATTACGTTAGTACAACGTTTGTGGTTCTATTGAAAAGAAAAAGAGGAAGACTCTTCATTGTTGTATGATCTTAGCACAGTTTGAAACTTGCTACTTGGCTTTTAAAACGGACGGCTGTAGAAAGTTTAAAGTTAGAAACGTTTACAAAGAGGTTTTAAAGTGTAAAAATGATTGTTCCATTTATAGCCAACGATTTTAGAGATTTAATTTCTTCTAATGTAAGCAAGTTTATATTCAAAGTTTAGGGGACAGCTATTCGTAATACTAACCAATACCTATTCAATAATTACGTACAGGGTGTCATAGTTTCTTGTGAAGGTAACCTATTGTAAACATAGAGGCCACAGAAGTAAACAGGTAAATGTAAACAGAACAATAAAAACAAGGTTTTAAAACGATTTGAATAATAATAATGAATCCTTTGATATGATAACAGGATCTAGGAAAATCAATCATAGATCTGCCTTTTAAGAGTCAAGAAATACAACGTATCGGAATAAACCAAGGTTTTGTATTCTAAACTTTCCTGTGCAAAACCTTTCTATTCAATCGTTTAAGCTCCTGACGTCATATTCGAACACAATACAATATACTTTGATTTTTCTCCACACAGACAGCATAGGAAAAAGGATTTAGTTCTATATTTAGTAGCGTCTTTATTTCCAATTTTCTAGAACTTGTGATATATTTTAAAATTGAAGAATAAGTATAAGTATTAGTTTTTGATAGTACTTTTATTTTATAAACTAGTATATTCCAGATACATTTTTTCTATAAATAAGTAATATAAACAAAACCTTTTAAAGGCAATTCCTACTTAGGTAAACAAAGAAGGATTTTGTTTGATCTAATTTGTATTAAATAATTACAATTAATATAAATAAAGTAACATAACCTATGAATTAAAACAGCTGTTCTAGCACATAACCTATAACTTAAAATCAGCTGTTTAATGAAATCATATGATATCACCTATTTTCAGCCAAATAGGAAAAAATAACTATATCGTATACATTGCCCCTTTTGTGAAAAGTCTTTCTCCTATATGAAACTAAAATTCATTCAATAAAATTAATTAAAGAATTAATATTTTTTAAACAATTATAACATTCAAGTGTCTACGAATACAAGTAACACACAATATATTTGAACTTGAGTAAACTTGATTAAAAATTATTTTATAAATTGAAATTTTGAACAAGATATATATATATATATATATATATATATATATATATATATATATATATATATATATATATATATAAAGGAGAGTGTGAATTAAGAAAATGTTTTAAAATAACACAGCATAGAAGGGGTTTTTTTAAGGCCTACTACAGTGAGTTGATACAGCTATTTTAAAAATGGAGTTAAATACTTTTGTCACTTAAGAACTTGTTAGTTCAAATTATATCCGTTAGGATCTCGTCATTTGAAAATAATTTTAAAGCACGATTGAAAAAAATGAACAAATAAATATATTTTTTAGGTTGTCATTTTTGAATCAAATTTGTTAACAGTTGTTAGTAGTCGCCATATCCTAGTCGAGAGAATCTGAAAAAGTAAAAGCCCTTAGGATTAAATTACAAGTAATTTGGAAAACAACGAAGAGTGTACGCGTTAATAAGCTCCATGTTGAAGTTCGGATTTATAGGAAACTCCGAGTAAGAATATTAACTTGAGTAAGTAATTACCGAGTTCTAGACGTGATACGCGTGCAACTGACAAATAAGATTTATCCGCTGCTTCTACGGGTTTGATTTATGGTCTAGAAAATTAACTAAAATGTAATGACGTTAACCAACCATGTGGGAATTCCACGTCTATTAATCTTTTCTTTTTCAAGTATATACTCAGGCTAAATAAAGCTATATAAAGAAAACATGGTTTTCAAAGTACTTTACAGAATAACGCCAGTAAAGATATGTCAATAATCAGTGACCATTTAAAAACCTATACAAATAAATAAATCAATACTATTGGTTTATAATAATGTTTGTATAAATGTTGCTTAACTGGAGAAATATTTCCTTCAAGTTAAGTTATTAGCAGGATTCGTAAGTTAAACATTTTATTATTGTAACAAAAATGACTTTAACAATTTTTCAAAGTTTAGCAGAATTTTCATTGAAGTTGGCGGTACATGCATATATACATCACACACACACACACACACACACACACACACACACACACACACACAAACACACACACACACACACACACACACACACACACACACACACACACACACACACACACAAACACACACACACACACACACACACACACACACCATTGTAAGAGAACAGTATACGAGAGTGATATTACCAGAACGACTCTAAGAAGGCTTGAACATTATAGTCTACCACTGATAAATTTGCCTCTGGGAAATGTAACTGGGGCGGGACGGAATAAGATACTGGGTTATAACTCACTGACTAATTGTCAAGATATTAGTCATCGTCACTATCTTCATATTATAAGAACATCATAAATGCGAGCATTACCATTGCAATTAATTTGTTATTGTCTTGCTAAAGATGCTGTCAGCTATTTACTCCATTTTCAGAGGTAAAATTAGTAGCTGTAAAAAATATTTTCATTTCTTATAGGTATTCTATTTTATCATTTCTCGTCAATAATATTTTCTTTAAAATCTTGTCTTATGTGCTGAGATTATAAATATTTAGCTTGTTAATTTAAATTGGCAATTTAAATAAAGCGCCTAACAATATTTTGTTACTTCATCTATACTGTGTTTAGTTATTAGTTAAAAAAAATTGTGGGTTTGTTTTTTTTTACTTCATTTATATTTAACTAGATAAATGATTTTTTTTCTTTATTGAATATATTTTAAGGTATAATTTCCCGTATTATTTACTAAAAGGAGATTTTTCCTCCAGCATTGATATATCCATGAGATATTTTTATTCGCTTTTTAACTTCCATTTCAAAAAAACGTATTAAAAAAATTTAATTAAACTAACCAACAATAATTTATTTAACAACCATCATATTCGCATTTTCAGTGTGCATTTGAGTCATATGTAATATATAAACACCTAGACTTTCTACAAGTTACAATCATTATAACCCCTTACTACGTTTATACGATTATTTTGTAGGACAAGTAACATTGTTGGCAACACTGTTCAAGTAGTTATGGAATAGTAAGAAACCAATTAATATTTGGTTGTTTACTCCTAGTAGTAATAAAAAGTCGTGTTTTATCACGTGTGCTGTAAAATTATTTTGTCGCTTTATTCACCAATATTGTTGAATTGTTCTCTTTTCTTCTATACCATGTTAATTGTTTGGAGTTTAGATTATCAGTTTTGTTATGTTTTGAGAGGTTTTATTGAAAAACAAAAATCATTAAAGTTGTAGAAAACTTTTTGTGTGTGGTTTTTTAGTAGTATTTAGTTATACTAACTGAAGGGCAGCTTGTGTTTGTATTTTGATGCTGTTGGTATTTATTGTTTTTGTGTTTATTAACTTTCGTGATCTGCTGTTTATGTTCACATAAGCTTACACATTACGAATATTCTAAAGTGCCTTACTCAAGTACAAAGTCAAGTAGTGGACTCCTATTCACAAATTACAATGTACCCAAACCCGTTATCCTCACTTTCAATTCTTTCTATTGATTCTCTCTCTCTCTCTCTCTCTATATATATATATATATATATATATATATATATATATATATATATATATATATATATATGCTCTATTGTAAGAGAACAGTATACGAAAGTGATATTTCCAGGTCAGCCTTAAGAAGGTTATAACATTATAGTCTACCGCTGATAAATTTGCGGCTGAGATGTGTATCTGGGGAGAGACGGAATAAGATACTGGGTTATAACTCACTGACTATTTGTCAAGATATTAGTCATCGTCACTATCTTCATATGGGTTATAACTCAAAACGTAATAATTGCGAGCATTATCATTGCAATTATTTTGTTATTGTCTTGCTAAAGATGCTGTCAGTTATTTACTCCATTTGCAGAGGAAAAATTAGTAGCTGTAAAAATATTTTCATTTCTTATAGGTATTCTATTTTGTCATTTCTCGTCAATAATATTTTCTTTAAAGTCTTGTCTGATGTGCTGAGATTATCAATATTTAGCTTGTTAATTCAAATTGGCAATTTAATTAAAGCGCCTAACAATATTTTGTTCCTTCATCTATACTGTGTTTACTTGTTAGTTTAACAAAACAGTGGGCTTGTTTTTTTGTACTGTATTTATAATTAATTACATAAATGATTTTTTTTCTTTATTGAATATATTTAAAGGTTTAATTTTCTCGTATTGTATACTAAAAGGAGTTTTTCCTCCAGCATTGATCTATCCATGAAATATTTTTAATCGCTTTGTAACTACCATTTTAACAAAAAGGATTAACACAGTTTAATTAAACTGGCCAACAATAATTTTTTAACAATCGCATATGTTTTTAATATTCTTATTTTTAGTGTGCATTTGAGTCACGTGATAGATAAGTAAATAGACATTTCTACTCGTTACAGTAATTATAACCCCTTATAACGTGTATACGATTATTTTCTAGGACAAGTAACACTGTTGGCAACACTGAGCAAGTAGTTATAGAATGGTAAGACACCAAAAAATATTTGGTTGTTTAATCCTAGTAGTATTGGAAGTCATATTTTATCACGTGTGCTTTAATAAATATTTTGTTGCTTCAGTTACCAATATTGTTTGAATTGTTGTTTTTTCTTCTATACCATGTTTAATTGCTTAGATTATTAGCTTTTTTATGTTTGATAGGTTTTTTTTGAAAAACCGAAATAAAAATAATAAAAGATGTAAAAACTATTTATGTGTGGTATTTGGCAGTATTTAGAGATATTAACTGAAGGGCTGCTTGGGTTTGTATTTTCATACTGTTGGTATTTATTGTTTTTGTGTTTATTTAATTTCGTGAACTGCTGTTCATGTTCTCATAAACTTACTCATTAGGAATATTCTAAAGTGCCTTACTGAAGTTCAAAGTCAAGTAATGGTACCACATTCACATATTACAAGGTAATTCCTTCCTTCTAATTATATATATATATATATATATATATATATATATATATATATATATATAGGAATTATAGTATTATAATTAGAATTATATATAGAATTAGGAATACTAATAATAAGTTAATAAATGAACAAATACAAATAAGGTCTAAATTTGATACTATATTCACTGTTTGTAATGTTGGGCGGCAAAGTAATAGTTTGGCAACAAATTGTAATAAATTTGGCAACGTTGTTTGTTGCATCTAGTTTGCAAATGTATGGTTGATATTAAATATCTAGTATTTCTGAGGATGTTGGTACTGTTTGCCAACAAAAAGCTTTGAATTGTATATTCAATAAATTATTCTTGTATTTGAAAATTGTTTTATTTCTTTATTAATACTCAAGAATACATATTGTAGTGTATATATATATATATATATATATATATATATATATATATATATATATATATATATATATATATATATATAGTACTTACCTACTAGTCCCATTTGGCGTAAAAGAAGTGATAACAAATGATTTCATAAAACAGCTGATTTTATGTTATAAGTTACGTAGTAGAACAGCTGTTTTAATCCATAGGTTATGTTATTTTAATTATATTTGTTGTAGTTATTTAATAAAAAAATAACGATAATAACATTTTCTTTGTTAACCTAAGTAGGAATTTATTTTAAAAACGTTTTGTTTATATCACTTGTTATAATTTTAATTTACAGAAACAAATAGAATAGGATTGAATATTAATATTCATCGCGGTTGTTGGCATTAGTTCCATCATGAAGAAGGCAGCGCTGTTGTATTTTAATTCATTCCTTTAATAACAGCTCTTTTGCAATCTCTACTTTAGAATTGCAATCCCTTAATGTGTTGCGAAGTGCCTAAAGCACACGGGAACAATTAAACGAATGGATCATACTGAAATACAAATGGTCGAATGTATAAATGTCACTCTCATAAAATACTTTCAAAGTATAACAAAATATATACTTTCAATTTAGCAACACATTTCAAAGTAACTAAAACGATTTTTTATTTTAAGTAATTCTTGAGCACAAGAAAATATTTTTAAAAGCATAAACATTATTTTCAATATTTTTGAACGGCCTAGAATATAAACTAACTAATAAGTAATACACAACTTGACGCAAATAGCTCAAATATCTAATAATATATTATACATAGTTCGTGAAACTATGTAAAGCTTTGACACTGCAGCTTCGTGAATTATGTAAGAAACATTAACAACATGTAAAACATTACTCTGATTATAATCGAGTAATGTTTGCAGTTAATAAGTAAAGTATTAATATTTTAACATAGTTTAACAAATTTACACATTTTTAATATAAAATTTTATTTACCAAAAGAACAAATACGTAACTCATTCATTAGGGCTACAGAAGTGGGTTCAGTGGGCTACCCTGAAACACGAGTAGTAAGCAGTGAAGCTATGATGTAGGGACGGTCCAGTGACTTTTACGGATACGTGATAATAGTGACTGCGCCAAGCTTTTATCAGTGATTTTTATCTGTGGCAAGGGATACTGAGACACCTCTTTATGTGCCAATTACAAGCAGGCATACCACGCTAATCAAATCATTCCACATCTCGATATTTTTTTTTGAAGGTTCATTTTATTTGAAAATAATCTCCTACGAAATTAAGAACAAACTACCAATTGCGAAATTGCGTCTACTGTACACAAAACTGTCACTGTCCTGAAACCCGATATGAATCGTTAACTCACACACAACGTAAATGAATAGAACCAGTGACAGCGACAAATCAACCAATGACAGCCGCAGTAAAATATCAGTAACGTTTCATCCAGCGATTGCGACCTTTTGCCGAATTACAACAGAGACAACTTCCAACCGATCCATTGTCATCGGAACTAGCATTTCCCAAATTTTGTCACTGGTACCATTAGAATATTAGTGACAAGTCAACGTGACAGAAAATATTTACCATCCCTACTATGATGAGGAATACAGGCATCCGCTAACAACACAGTTCCGCTCCTCCTTCAAGGATCGCTTTGCAAGTTGTATACAGTAGTTATTTTTAGAGTTTATATTAAATTACAACAATGCCATACAAATATTCAACAAATACATTAATTTTCAAAATTTAATTACACAAACCAAATTTAAAACCTAATAACGTAAGACTTCATACATTGTTAGTTAGGTTGTAATTATTTTAAAAAGTTTTGATTATTTGTATTTACGAATTTCTTCATTTTACTAAAAATTTGTAGCGGGTATATAATTTTTGATATTACACTAATATTTCAATTTTGTTTTACAACTCGTTTCGATCTATTACTTTCCATTATACGTGTCTCATTTATTTGCATGTAATAAATCATTTATAGTAAGCTTTTATATTATTTTATACACTTTTAGTTTAATAATTAAGTAGTGCAGTCGTATCATGAACCGTGACCTTGGGATGACCAGTGGTTAGATTTCATTTGAAATTGTGTGTATAACACAAGAAAACATGCTATTTACGGAACAAAAGATTGATTCATCATTTGTCCCTTTTATATTAAACAAAGAAACGTAGTTAGGATTAGGAGTTTTAGAATAAGCACAAATATTTTCTCTGACATATTTATTTAATATCTACAAAAAATAAACAAATTGTATTCACTACATGCAAAAACTTCCTACAAAAAAGTTTCTACCCAAAGTCACTAGGTTTATGTATTAAATAAAACACCGAAACATAATTTTCAACCCCCCACCATGTTGGTCGTAAAGTTTGATTATGTCTTTGACAGTGTACAAATATTTCATTTTGGGGTTGTGGAACGACAGTGGTATAATCCGCTACAAACTTTCGTCGTAGATTTATGGGTAGTGCCACTGAGCAATGGAATAATAAAATATTTTAAGCTTAAAGGTCAGTTTTAATAAATGCTTTAATTTTAGGCTGTTTGAATGCGCAACACTAGCATGCGTTACTGTATACCCATAGATTGTTATCACTAATATGTAAAATTCTCTAGATATTATCATTTAGGCTGCATTTTTTGCCTAAAAGGTTAATAATATTAAAATTGGTTTTATATATATGTTTTATGTATTCTATTTTATATTAATATAAAACCTTAAAATGTGTTGAAAATCTTCTTTCTATTAGTTCCTTTCCTTATTTTTTTCCTTTATCGTTTTTTCAATTTTTTTTTTATTCCTGTTGCTGTTACTTTGTTTTAATTTTTATTTCTCAACAATACGTGATCTCACCAAATTAATGTTTTTTAAATTACGTTATTATATACTTCTGTTTTTAAATCCTTTGTAAAAATTCATGACCAATATCTCCTAATACATTACCCTATCTATTTTATTTTCCGTTTTCCGGAACATTATCCAAATAAAAAAATTATGTGCATTCAGTAAATCTTTTTCTTGTAACGCATTTTACTTTTGTTGTAATACTTTGTTTTAAATAACTTTTATATCTCATTAACAATTTGCGATCAACGTAAACTGAATTAGGTTTTAATCATATTTCCGTGTCAATATGTTTATACTAATTGAGTACATGTTTCGGAGATTTTCTATTTTCAATCACTGCATCTATACGAAGAATGGTTCTATAAATGCATGTTCCTTTTCATCTAGGCCTAAGCTACACTCCTTGCACTTCTTGTGACTATATTCACTATTCATTATTATATTTGGTTATAATTGTTGTAATATTATGCCTTTTGGCCTGGTTCCATAAGGCTACACAATTATCGTATAGTTTTGTTTAATATATCTTACTGATCACGATTTGTTCTTTCTATGTCTAAATTACTCTGTCCACTCTTTCTTAGTCTATTATTTCCTAGTCTGTAGTTTATTTAGTCCAAATTTAATTAATATTAGGCACTTTGGCTTAGTTCCATTAACTAAACTCCTACTATTTAATTTAATCAGTCGATTAGGCTTTAGATTTATGTTTGATTACAATGTATTTTAACACTAACAGTTTGTCTAATTTAGTGTTAAGTAAATCTGTTTACATTTCTTTTTCCTATTGTTACCATATTATATAGCATTAATTTAAAATACTTTTAATTTTAGGCACTTTGGCCTAGTTACATATTTTGTACTACTACCATATTTCTTGCATAGCCTATTTTGGCCGTTGTAGGTTGCAAGTTCAGCTAACCTAAATTCAATGCTATGGTAGTTTGAATAAAACATTATTCTTAGGGACAGTTGTTTTATTATTTTAGTTCGTTTATTGAACATTTATATCTTACCATTATTTTATTTATATCTAAATTAACTGATTCATTCATTACTACTTACTAATAGATTTATTATTTATAACACACTTATAAATAGTTAATTTTAGAAATAAAAAATTAGGCATCATCATCATCAAATAACGGAGTCAATCACAGTTTACCTTTACTTTTTTCACTGTTCAGTAAAGGACACTTCCTTGACAGAAATGCATTGTCCTTTTACTTTATTTACGTATATCTTTCAAAACTAAATTCACTGTAAGTTTTGAAAATAAATACTAAATCTTTACGCATATTTAAAACAAGTTATTTAGACCATTGCTTGTTTGAATAGATGTTTAAAAGCATAAAATTACCCATATTCCATACTTAGATCAACGGCGACGTTTTGAAAATGTATTCGTTACTCTATAGCTCCACTTCCTTCTTAGTGTCACATTTAAAACTTTAATATTAGGCGACTACAGAAAATTATTTACCGTAAGTGAAACTTTGCCAACTACGTTATAATTTCATCAAAACCACTTCCGCCTCCGGGCTTGACCCAGTTGCAAGGTTTGTTAATGAGCTGCTGCTCCTAGTCTGCGTAAAATTATATTCAAATGTTAAAATTTACTGAAGAGAAAAGGTATCTTCAATATTGTCAGGTTTAGGTTACATTTCCATCTCTACTGGTCATGTATTGTTCTTTTATTTTAGTTTCTTTTTTGCAGTATGGTGAAATAGATTTTCCTTTTTCCTTCTTAACCGAGGGGCTGTTTTAGTGCTCAGTAGAATATAACGGGTTTCAAATTTATACGTCACCATTTTGTGTTTTGAGAAGTTAGTAATCAAAAACACTAACTCAAAATAAAAATAAAACATGAAACTAAAAATGTACCACATAGTTAATGTTTTTTCTTTAACAAAAATTGTAATACATTAAAGTTTTATTTATTTTTCAACAAATAAAGTACACATTTCCATAATATTTTCGTCCTAAACGGAATGGAACGCTTGCTTTGTGTATACATCTGAAATTCTTGTACAATTAGAATATGTTAATGCCTTTCTGATACAATCATTCCTTTTTCATTACACATGTTCAACTGGTTTTGTTATACCGTTTAAAAGTATATTCTCGTGAACCTGGTACCAGGTAGACCCTCTAATCTACAGGTCTATTATATTATAAGCGACTTTACTCAAGCAAACCTATAATATTCTACATTTCCTTGTAGCAATTGATGATTATATTCTTACCCTTCTTCTACCAAAATCCATCTTACTTTCCTCATCATTTTGGTTGTAGAAAAATGTATTCCAATAGGTATAAGTCTTACATAGGCATGCTTAATCATTTTGACACACTTGATCAATCTAAAGGATAAGAGCATGATAAGGAAAGAAAATGCAAACAATATGGTACTCTATTGTATAATATATATATATATATATATATATATATATATATATATATATATATATATATATATATATATATATATATTTATATATATATATATATATATGTATATATATATATATATATATATATATATATATATATATATATATATATATATATATATATATATATAATACGTTTTCTTGTTTAATAATTTAAAACAACATAGGTTATTCAAATACAAGAATATTTATTATATATATATATATATATATATATATATATATATATATATATATATGTGTGTGTGTGTATATATATATATATGGTTAAATAAACCCTTTCATAAATAAAAATACTGTATTTTATTTTATACATTTACTTTAAGCTGAAGGTTTTCGCAGATTACCAGTATCAGCATTTTCAAATCCTATTTAGTGCTTTATAACTCTATAAGTAGAGCAATGACGTAGTCACAGAACTAAACAGTTCTGAACTGTATAGATGTAGTACTATACAGTACTAAATAAGTTTTGAAAAAGCTTACCAGTAGGTAATCTGCGAAAAGCTTCAGCTTGAGATAAATGTATAAAATAAAATACAGTATTCTTAACGTTAAATATTAAAACGGTTCACTCTAAAACTCACTGCTTCATCAGAGCTTGGAAAATACTAGTCGTCATCGAAACTCGTCGGTTTTATTAAATAGTGTTAATGCGATTTAGAGTGAACTGTTTTATTATTTACCGTTGTGAATTGCTCTCACTGGCTCAGTTCTAATTAACTTAATACAGTCTTCTTGTTTATGAAAATATTTATCTAATAATTACAATATATATATATATATATATATATATATATATATATATATATATACTCACGTTTATATGTGTAGATACATATATGATACATTATATATTATATTTAGTGCTTGCTAATAGATGTATCGTCAAGTTTTCTTTTGTTATTACGTTTGTCAGTATGGTACGTGATAATTAACTACAAATACTTCCATTAGGTCGGGAAGTTCGACCACTCCCAATGTTAAGTTGGCAACACCTACATAACACATCTGCTTATGGCAACATCAATCTTACAGTTTTATCTTAAGATTTGATCAGCTTTTCTCTACAGTAAATGCTTTTATTTGTTTATAAGAAACGAAGGCTACTACCAGGCTAATGGGAAAAAGCAATCTGTCTTAGTTATGACTTAGTTAGTACAACTACAACTTTGTAATTAAAAGGTTTACCAGCCATTTTATCTCATAATTACACAACTACCTTTGTAATTAACTTGTCCAAGGAGCAGCAATTTACAATTTGAGTAGAGTAAAGGTCTTCCTGTGAGAAGCTATCCTATTAACGTTTCTTTGCATAACGCCCCTCTACCATTCGGACGATGATAGTTTACGTGTGGCGGTTTATAAAAACAAATATTGTTCTAAATATGAGGCCATCGTTACAAACAAAGGGTATTTTATTGCTCAGGTTTGCCAATATCGTTCTTATTATCGGATTTTCTTATTTAAAAGTAATTTGTAGTAAAATTGCCTACACAGCGCCTTGTTACAGTCTAGTTAAGGGAATTATTGTTAGGCTACGTTTTACATTGTGTTATAAAAATCATAAATTTCTTTTTTTTGAATAATTTAGGAAATAAAATTAAAATATACGCAAACATACGAAATCATATATATTTATATATATATATATATATATATATATATATATATATATACATATATATATAATAAAAAATGTTTAAAAACCTTTTAAAGGTATTGGTATTTTTGTATTGTGAGTCTTTGTCAGAGAGACTAAGCCTATATTATCTTGCATTTGCGTTGTTGTTACAGTAATTTTCTATTATATTTATTTCCCTGGTTTTTTTTAATGTCGTGTTCTTTTTGTTAGTGTTGTATTTAGATAATAAATAATTTCTTACAATCTAAGGCTTTCTATGACGTATACTTGACTTGACAGAATCTTATCGATGGTGATGGTTGCACTGGATCGGATGATACGTTACTCTCGTGTAGTTGTAATAACACTCGAGGTTGGGAAAAATTAGAATCTGAAGGGCCAAACCAGCTTCATTTAGTGGTTTTTCTCATAAATCCAGAGGCAGCTACTAGCTTTCTTGTACATCAACAAGAGCCTTGATCGGACGATGTCCCCGTAGTCCCTATCTGCGCTGACGATGATTGCCTAGTACTTTAACATCACTCTCTATTCGAATCTACTTGTTCGAATCTATCTATCCGACTGAATATAACTACATTTGTATTTTAAAAACGTCCGGAGAGATCAGATATGCAGTAATCAGACAGTTCATAAGCGGAGCACTGAGGCGTGCTGCTCTCGCGCGGCAACTATTGAAATAAATAACTATTTTACCATGTTTACATTTATCGGCAGTTTAACAATAGTAAAAAAAAACGTTAGAGATTCGTCAATACAATGCCAACTTAGAAACATAAAGAATCATGATGGGTGGAAAAGGTTTTTAAATACCCCTTTACTAATGCCTCTATCTAAATACCTTTTCCAAGACTGTATGAGGCAGAATTCCTACTAAAACTAGCTGAAAGTACGTAAAAGAGACACTCTCTTATGTGTGTGTGTGTGTGTTTGTCTGTGTGTCTTTTGAGAGTTTCCGTGTATTTTGAGAGCATATTTGTATAAATATATGCTATATATATATATATATATATATATATATATATATATATATACATACATATCGATTTAATATATATATTTATAAGCAAACACATTTACGATAGAAAAAAAACAATATTTTCGGCCATTAAAGACCGAACAAACACAAAATAATACGATTAAAGAATAACAAAACTGTTATTTCTCCGTTTGCAACAAAAGAAACAATCTTTTTGCAGCAAACGTATAATGAATAAATGCAACAAGTACATGGCGTGGGAGGTTAGCACCTCCTACTAGCACAAGGGCTATTCTAAAACACTTCTACGTTATTCAGTACTATCACGAACAGACTAAAGAAGATAAATGAGTTAACTGAACAGTGTTTTCAAGAGGTACGTTTATCGAAGCATAATGTCTTACAGATACAAAAGAACTTTACAAAAAAGCAAATCATGGAAGAACGTGACGTCATCACTTGGGAATTAAAACGAGAATGCTTAGTTTACCTCTCTAGTTGTGGTTTTATACGATTTCTATACTCTGTCCTGCTATCGAAAAGTGCCTAAACATATCGATAGTGCCAAACATATCGATCAGTTAAACCTAATTATGATCTTCAGTAAAACTTACTTGGATATTAAAAATATTTAATCATTTCAAATTCAATTCCTTACATGTTCACAAATATCTGGTATTTTATTAAATTACGTTACACCTATGATTGCAAAACAGACACGTTGTTATTAGTAGATTAATTTTTCTGCTTAGCAGTTATGCCTAAGTTGAATTAAAACACTGTTAAATAACCAGTAAATATGAATATCTAATGCACTGGCTTTATTATGACGAGATATATTTACAAGAAGTAACTATGGTTTGTTTAATAAGCTTAATTTGATGTAACACATTGTCTTGAGACAATCACATAGCACTATCCTTTTTGTCCTTTGGTGTAATGTTTGTTAGGAAATATATCGAATCGCTACAATGTTCTATATAAACTAGGGCACTGGCCTTAATCCGAAACGAGAATTTCAGATCACGGTCACATCAGTGATTATATTAAAACTGATCGAATTTCATAAAATGTAACCAAGTATAGCGAAATAAAAAAAAAAACATCTTTCAGTACTTAGACAATCTTTATTTAAGAATCACAATCTTATTAAATACTGTTTGTGTGTGTGGGCGTGTGAGTGTGTGCTAGCGAGCATGGTCTTTTGCGTTTGCATGCGCGTTCGGAAGCGTGTGAGTGTGCGTGTGAGATCGTGTGGGTGGGTACGTGTATGTGTGTGTGTGTGTGTGTGTGTGTGTGTGTGTGTGTGAGAGAGAGAGAGATTCAACTTTAACAATGAAATAAACAAATCCATGCAAACATCACTCTATTTAATCTGGTTGATCTGGCGGTGACGTTTCTTTTGTTATATAAACCGTAAACAAATGGATTTAGCTTTGATACAGTCAGAACTGTTTTCAAGTGCATTTTGTTTTGTTATTTTACTATAAAATATAATACATAGAAATACAAAAGAAATTCTACTTGGTCAAGCTATATTGTGTTAACATATATCTGACCCAAAAAGTGATGACGTGGAAATGAAACAACTTTAATTGCGCAGAAGTTTGTTAGAGACGAATTTCCAACGGAGTGAGATTATTACGAAACTAATCGATACCACGTCAAGTTTATTTAGGTCGTTTTCAAAGTGACGAAAGTCGATAAGTGAAAGCTAATTATCTAAACTAAAAGTTTTCGGTTTCTGATAGGGAAAGGAACTTTGGAAATCAATCAACCCGATATTTAAGCATTGATATCTTATAAACCGTTTTTGATATGTAACTAAAATTATTATGCTTTATTCACCTGTACATTCTGAATCTAATAAGGTTTATAAAAATTTAATTTCTAACAGTTCGTTTTTTTGTCAGCAAATATACCAAGGCATAATTTTTTGTAATTTGTTTTTTAACACTGAATAAATTCAGTTTGTAACGTCCTAAAACGAAGAATTTAACGCAGTTCCACATAGTTTTTAATTTTTTAAGTGTTTCTCTTGGAGGTTCTAACTATTAACATTATTAATCAATAAATGTTTTATAAGACAGTTGAAGTTAACTATTGATATAATATAATCAGTTTATGTATATCTAACAATGTTTTATTCTTCCAATAATCCTGAGCCTGGTATTGTTTACACACAATACGTTTTATAACAATTCTTATTTTTCCTAAAAATATACCAAAGCTTAGGTGATCTATTTGTGAAATTTTATTAGAAAATATCACATTAAATAATTTAACATAGTTCCACAAAGTAATTTTCTTTGGTTTTCTAATTAATTATCCTCAATGGTATAATGTCCAGTAATAATGTTTTATAAGATAATTCAAGTTAACCATTGGTATAATATAAAGCCTTTATGTTGTGTATCTCAAATAATTAAATCCATTCTGAGCATAGAAATATTTATGCAAATACGATTTATGTTCCGTGTTTCACGAACTTTATACTAATCTATGACTTTTTACGTAGATCTTCAATTACCAAGCATAATATGTTATAGGTTTCAGAAAATGTGTTTTCATATACACTGATAATAATGCATTTAATTTGACCTGTGAGCCCCAATTCTCTACGGAACAGGTTTGTCTTCGGTTGATGTGTCTTTAGTATTGAAAAATAATATTTTTGTCGATATATAGGAGTCGCCGTATAGTGTGATCACGCTTAATGTTGTCATTCGGTTATTATAATCGTTTCATTTAAAGACAGACCCGAACGCGTAAAAATACATTGTAATTGAGTCGCCTATTGTAATTATCTCTTCGCCAATTGTTATCATTCAATTTGACTTGCAATAACATAGGTGTTCACTAGCACAAACGAAACCAAAATGTTTACAAGTATCGTAAATTTCGAGAAATGGGTTGAACGTTATGGTGACACATCTTGTCCATTGTTATCGATAATATAGACGCGATTTATTATCGATATGTTACTCGTATCCTGTTTTACTCAAATAATGGAGTTATACAAACTACTTCAGTTACAGAAGGTATTGTTTATAAATGTCGTGAAAAGATGGTTGAGTTGATGACGTATTAATGCGTCTAAAAGACAAGGATCTCGACAAACAAAAATAAGAAAACAGGATTTTAAAGCTACAGATATATGGTTCAATTAGTACTAGGAAAGAGAAAACATTATTTACATGGATACTTTTATATTTACGATCTTTACACTCCTAACCCTATCCTGATTATGTTGACATTCACAAAATAGTTAGAACATTCCCTATATGTTGTTTCTCCACTTTTATTCAGATAATGACGTCATTATTTATTTACGATTAGATTTCGGTTGGAGAAGGAAAGGTGTTCATGTTTACAGTGTTCCGGTAACAACCTTGATTTTATTCGGTTTCACTTAATAGAATTAGTAACCATTTTGACTCCTGTTTTGAATATAAATAAAATTTTGTCAAAATATTTTCAGAAGCTTTCGCCAAGTACAAAGACCATACTGATAGTAAGATATAACCTTGTAGTCGTACGAGTAAACACTTAATCAAAATAAGTGGTTCAACTGTATTTTAGTTTTAAAACTTTGAACGTAGCAAAATTGAAATAATAGGTTTATATTGATTGTCATAAATGTTAAAAGTAACAGATTTTACGAATTAATTTTACTCAATTAGATGTATGAAAAATAATGTATTCATAAAAACGTTATTAAACAATGATAAGTCCTTGCTACAAATATTTACACAATCTTTATGTACATTTCGTTAATTCAGGTGGCATCATCAGAAAGTTACAATAAACCCGTAATTTTCTAAAATAGATTACTAGAAAACGTCTGATGATGTTAACTTTGTTAGCGAAATGTTCATAAAGTTTGTATAAATGTCGCAGCGAGGACTCATTAATTATAATCACGCTCACTGTGCTCTCTGTACGTTTTGCATAAAAATTTGTTTTTTTGTCAAGTTGAATAATCAACTATTTATATAAATATGTAAAGCCTTATGTCATTGTTTTAGTTTATCTAGTACACTTATATCAATAATAAACTTTATTCGATAATTTTCACTAATATCATAAATTTAGACAATATTTACATCACTTTGAACGTTATTATTTTTAATTTAAGAATTAATGATACGTCCCATGTTAAGAGGATATGCTGCCTCTGACTGCAAGGGCAAAGTGTACATTTCTACCCTCAACGTCTCGGCAATTTATCACTCGCAATAACATTCCACACAACACATGGCGAGTTTGCTTATCGAGTAAACCTCATTTCTTCGTGTTCTATTCCAAGGAATACTGTAATGCTTTGCTATTGTGTATTTGGTATGTCGCTATTGTTGGGGTGTGTCCCGTAGATCTAGCGATTAATGAATAAACAGTTAGTAATATTGTAAATTTTAGTTACATTGTTAGTAATATTTTAAATAAAGTTATTTGTCAACAATAAAAATATTTAAAACTACCCCAATACTACAAAAATAACAAGTAATACAAGTTACTTCAGATTAATTCCTTATTTACAATTTCGATGACCATGTCATCATCATTAGAGGTTCTTATTACAAAATTACAAGCTAGCAAACAAAAAGTTACGAACTAGAGTGACCCGGTTTGTAACTTCTTGTTTGCTAGCTTGTAATTTTGTAACAAGAACCTCTGATGTTGATGACATGTTTATAGAAATTTACATGAGGATTTAATCTTAAGTAACTTGTATTATCTGTTATTTTCGTGTTATTTTAGTATTTTCAAATATTTTTATTTAATATATTGTACCACTGTAGTCTTGACATGAACTGACCATATATTGAATGTATGTTTATTTATCAACATTATGGTTATAAAAGTAACTAATTTTATTGTAATAAGAGAATATTGGTTTTATAATATGGGTAGAAATAAATAAAATTTTATCTCCCTAAAATTAAAAAGAATGTTCTCATTTCACAAAAATTTTGTAAAACACGTAACTTTGGTAAAGTGTCGTAAAATTAAATAATGTTTTAGTTTCCAATTAGTAGTTATTAGTTTTATCTAAATTATCAACATATGGTTTCACAGATCCCTTATTCAAAAGCTTTTCAAGTTGGTAACACGTCTAAACATTACAAAGGGGTATATCGCTAGCTGAGAGAAATGCTTGGCTACATGATTCTTTACAGAAATCTACAGCAAATCTAAGGGGAGGTTGCAGATCGAATTAACATATCACAATTGGCGGACTCGACTGTTAGGGAAAATAATGCAGGTTATGTTTGTCTATATGGTGCAAGAATAAATATAAAGGTAAGAGAGAGCAGCGGTATGAATATTCGATGTCTGTACCAAGGGAGCTATAACAAGAAATGCCAAAAAAGGAAGATAAGGCGAGGAGTTAGAACAGGCGTCTTAAACCCCATTGCATAAATACATATTGTACTTTAACCAAGATATAAATGAAATAATACAATTAAAATTATACATAAACTTACTACGTGGTCATACACGTTAGGTGGCAAGTTCACTCATTGCAATGCATAATTGGCAGAATTTATTTATTACCGTAGAGTTTATCATTACTAAAGGTGTCTAAACTCATCTGTCTTCCATTCCATCTCGAATAAATATATATATTATAGGGTTTTTAAATAAGTTTATCCATAACTTCCAAATAATTGCGTAAAATATATCATTTTAAATGAAACAAAGCATCAGTTTTAAGGTTAGGATGCCTAGGTTTTACAAAAACATAAAAAAACCCAAGATACTCTTCAGGCATCAAAAATATAAATATTCTATACTAATTAACTACGAAATTTAAAATTTTATATTTTAGATACCTCAAAGAAGATCATTGGGGTTTTAAGACTCGTAAAACTGAAGCGTAGTTAATTACATGAAATGTAAAGTCATGTTTTGTTTTAAGTTTCGTTAAAACCATCCTAACCAGAAGTTATATCAAGAGGTAAGTATCGCATATTCCTAAAAGTAAAATATTTCTTGTTTAAATTACTACTTGTTTTTTTGTTCTGCTAAACCTAAGAGTGGACTCGTAATTTACAAAATTACCAACACACGAAACAATCAAATTACAGAACAGAAGGAAACACTGGAAACTATTTAGGTTCTATAGTAGAAACTTTGCGAAAGCATAACGCTAGGGGGCAAATTATCAAAGCATTTACTAGATACAACTACAATACTAATTGTTTTGCGCTTAAAATTCTTTCCCCGAGAGAAACTCGTGTGTGATGTTAAATTTGTCCAAACGCAACTCCTCTCTGAATAAATGTTTCTATTTACAATGTAAATCACAGAGTTTACTAACATTGTGAATTTGTTCACAGGTTTTATACCAAACGACCTGGAAAAGGTGTATACAATTCTTTATATTACATGAAGGTATCGCTTAAATAATAGATTTCCTTAGTCAGCAGTTAAGTTTGAAATTGTATATTAATTCTTAAACACTGTTTCCAATTTATTATAATTACCCAAAGCAAATTATATTATGTAAAGCAATTATTACTCAAACCATATCTACTCCATACTTCCTGTAAGTTTGAAGCAATATTTCATTTCTAACTTCCTTTGTTTATCTCAGCTCACTTTCTCCAGGCAGATTCTCTCCTCCCCTCCCACTCTTGTACGTCATAGAAGTAATGATCAAGCGGCAAGATAATTTCACTGCCACCCCGCTCTGTTTATTCAATTGAAACATATTTTCCTGTCTTGTTACAGTTACTAAAGTAATGGAGCCCCACATACCTTTGATATATTATGAAATGTTTGCTTCGTTCATTTTACTTGTAGTATAATTTACTCATGCCATAAAATAAATTATTTGTTGTTTTTAAATTGCGCAATTGATTTAAAGAAAAACATTTGTAGGACACTTGAATGTGTAACGATCGTACTTCAACATTATATCAATATAAATATCTTTAATTACTCACGCCAAAAAATAAATCATTTGTTGTTTCTAAATTGAATCAATTTAAAGAAAAACATTAGTAGCACACTTGAATGAGCACAAAACGTACTTAAACACTAAATCATCATCAATATCATAAATATTCAACATTGTATCAACAGAGTATTAACTTCTATATCAACAATGTACCAATATCAGTAACAACAATATACAAACGTCAGTGCCAACAGTATATTAACACCAATATCAACTGTATATTATCATCTATATCAACTTAGGTGTCAATAGCATAACAACATTAATCCAAACAGCATATTAAATCCAATAGAATATCATCCTCTGTACCAACAGTATATAAACTCGGTATCAACAGTATATCAACATCAATACCAACACTATATCATAAATATTTCAACATCTCATCAACAGTATATCGGCATTAGTATCATCCATACCAACAGTTTATAGACAGTCAACATCAATATCATTTTCAATACTATATCATTATTAATATCAATAATATTTCAATATCCACAGTATCTCAACATCGATATTATTAATATTTCAACGATGGTACGAGCTGTAAATAGACGCCAATATCAACAGTGTAACAACACAAATATCAACAATATATTGACATCAACATCATAAATATATGAATATCAACAGTAGATCTACATCAATATCGACAGTATATAAACTCAATATCGAAAGTATATTAACATCAATATCGTCATCATAATAACATCAATATCAAAAGGATATCAATATTATTATAAAACATGGAGGCGTGGATAGCGAAAAACAGAGCCTGAAACTGTAGATATATCTAACAGTTCTCTAGACAGTTGATCATAGTCTTAACTATAACCACAGCACCCTCTAAGATTTCTCAAGCAATAAATTATTTCACGTAAAACACTTTTAGCTTCTTTGATCTTTCCTTGGACTTTGAGTCGAAGTAGTGAATATTTTTCTCCCCTCATTTTATGGCGCAGATATATTAATTTTAACATTTTTTTATTTGTTATTGATTTGCGTTCTTCCTTCATTTTTGTCAACACTGCTTCATTTGTTTACACTTCTGTCTATGATATTCTCCCTTGGAAAGACTACGTCAACTTACGTTACTAAAAAAGCTCCTAACCCTTCTAATCCAACATATTATTACCCATAGGAAGAATTCAAATTAAATCTTGCTCTGTTTCGTCCCAAAAAATACCGACCCCCAAGTGAAAACATTTAGCAAAGCCTACAAAAACAAATTGGATGGACATGAATATACAATTTCGTGACAGTATAGTTTCCTTTAGGTGTGTCACCTTAAAGTGAATAAAATATATGATTTCATGTAACAGCTGGTTTTGTGTTATAGGTCATGTTGTGTTAATAAATACACAAAAACCTCTTAACCACAAACTTTCTTTATTTTACCCTTGGGTACATTTCAGTTACCATCGTCAAAGGGATAACATGCAAATATGTTGTGTTACAACTGTGTTACAGGAAGGCTATGCTTTTTTATTTATTGAACATTGTTAAGGAAAAACGTTTACTTAAATAGTTTTTATCAGTTAATAAATAAGAAATTTTGATAAATCTCAATACAAATAATTTAATATACCAATAATGACATTTTATTTTTTTTTAATCCAATTTTGGAAATGAAAATATTCTTAGGCGCGTCTGTTACTTTTAGAGACTGATTTCAAATGATTTGTTCAGAAAAGATTTCATTCTGTAAACATCTAGTAAATGTTTCTTGTTACCTACATTTTTGGATAAAGATTTCCTTTTTGTATATAGTCCTTTTGAAATGATTTGAACAACACTGCAAACCTACGTTAACGGTAATATGATTAGTGATTTCGAATCAAAGCTAATCTACTCTAGAGTCTTGATCATGAGAAGATGTTCTACATCATCAGATTCAAAGACGAATAAGGGATGTAGTTGTAATCAAGTTGGAGGTACTGGCAGGATCTATCATTAGGTATATCCATTTGTATACAATTTACGGCTCACGTCATAAGACAATTCCAAGATAAAAGAACTGAAGACGAATAGATTTAAAAACATTATCGGGGTTTTCCAAGAGGGTTACGTTGCACCTGTAAACAATTGTATTTCCTCCCCATAAAAGATTCACTCTCGACCTAATTTACGCAAATATATTTTATGACTCATGTGCTGGCATTACTTTTTTTAAAATTTCTTCTATTTAAGGCTTTCAATATACTGAGTAATAAAACGCCCCAGGTCGTTTCTGTTCTGCGAAATTAGTTTTTAAAACAAACAGTCACAAACGCGACAGCTGTTTTACAACTAATATTTCTTGCGTTTCGAAAAGATCTTATCGAGTAGAAACACGCAACCGTATGTTATTTTTAATTCTGTTTAATTTTGTTCATGCGTTATAGAAATGTATGAGCTTCCGTATTAAACTATGGACAATAATCACAATACCTCAAACTAATACACATAGTTACCAACCATAAGCCCTTATGTACATTTTGGTCATAATTCCATCATCAGAGGCTTCTAATACAATGAAAATACAATTCAAACACCCGATTAAAATAAAATTACAAATTATACTTTTTTTCATTTCATTGTAATTATTTCACTCTCCTGATTATATTGAATTTATTCCAAAGTTTTATTAAGGAAAGTTTTGGTTTTTAAATATCGAATTTTTGCTTTTTTTAACGAGTCATGTTTTTGGGGTTTAATTAAACCTTGCCACCTCTTCTATGGACGACCTAATGCAGTGTGTCTGGTTTATGCTAAAAGACATTTGAGATGTCTAGGAGGGTAGTTCGCCAAATAGTAGAGATGATGGCCAGGAGACTGTTTACCCCTTTCTCGCATCTAGGCACATTGGTGGACAAGACCCGGTAATTGTGGTGGACCGATACTTATAGCATCAAGATTCGACAAACATTAAGTCGAACCCCAAAACACCCCACTCGTCAAGTAGGCCACTGCGCATCACCAGGTGACCTCTCTTGCTATATCTCGCGAGTTATAACATTTTCGTGATTTCGTGTCACACTATCAGCCCAATATCTTGGAGTTTGGTAGTTATGTACAAAAGTCGTTTTTCACTCCCCACCCCAGTACTGGCAATTATGAAATTTACTATCCTGCTTGCCTATATAACTCTAACTCTGCTGCCGGCAATATAATAGGGATTTAACGCACAATATTTGTGGCGCTTCAAAAGTTACGCCTCTAACACAGCCAAGCAACACCCGGGTCCCAATCTGTGGAGCAAAAAATCGAATCCCCTTTTCGTGTATTGTGACTACAAAACTCAGTAAATTTGCGTTTGCAATAGACTTCAACGTTCATCCTGAGCTGTGCTTTTAAATGCTTACATACTTAGTTAGTTATCTGAAGCGTAAATTAAATTAAATAAACTAATAAGAACATTTACGTTTTAATGAACGGTTGACTATCAATTTCTACTCTTCCTTGATTTCTTTAGTTTGGTCGTTGATTCCAGTGATCCATGGCCCTGAATATACGGAGTGATTCTTTCAGTTTTGTATGTTAGTATAAGGATAGTGAACATTGAAAGCTAAATGCTGCGGGGCCTAGATATATAAGGAGAGCGCCGACCGCTCTAAAACACCCCTATTTTAAGAAAGAAGATTCGTAAAGCAATCACTTGCAAAAAGAAGCCACTCATGCGAAGTTCACAAGAAGTTGGAAACCCGTACTCGATTAGTAAAACTACAATAGGAGACATCTTTAATCACAAAGACAGGCTTTGTGATTTTCAGCCATTGTAACGAAAGCACCACTTGAAGAAGAAGAAGAGAAGAGTTCATCCCGTCTACGGCTTTGATTCTTTCGTGACCATTTATTAGCATTAAAAAAATATTAAATTCCGTAAATGTAAACACATTAATTATTCACCTTTTTACGCTATTGTCAGGATACGTTGAAAATTCACAGCATACGGTTGCTACGTTCAACAACGGATATAAATTTAGATAGGCGCCATTTCAGGTCCAATCTTTGTAAATATATAGTAAAACAGTAGTCCAACAGGTAAAGTCTGTTCTTTCAGTGAATGTTCTATATTGCGGGGAATTTATGCATTGTTGTGTAAACTGTATCTAGGTAATGAAACTGTCCTGTTTTTATCCACTGTGCTCGTGTAATGTCACGTCCAGGATAGTCTTGACTTTCAACAAGCTGCCAGTGCAAACACATTATACAACGTGCTTCCGTTAGTGCTGGACGCTAAACTTTAGCTACTTGAGGTTTAAAACAACATTATAATGAGAAAGAAACAGAAGATTTTCCAACAACAATAATATATGAAAGAAGAGGAAACATTGTATGATAATAATACCGCAGAAAACAGTGAATAATTGTGATAAAACAAAGCAAAACTATATAAACTAGACTCCAGTAGCCATAATATAATAAAACAAGTAATATAAAAAAAATAAATAAATTCCTACTGAGGTCAACAAAGAAAACTTTTATGATTGATTATTTCCAGTTTGTTTCTTGTATTATTCTTTTCATTCATTTTTAACCTCAGACTACTATTTATGACATTTTGTGGTAACCATGTCAATAACAACTTAAAGCAACTGTGGCGTAAATGTTTATATTAATTTAAAAAAACCTCTCACCACAAATTCAACAAATTTTATTTTAACCTTATGTACATCTCGACTACAAAGTAATCATCTTCAGAGGTATTTTTACAAATAACTAACTTACAGCTAAACCTATACGTATTTATAAGCAACAGGAACTCCTTGGCCTCGCCCCCTACACTATCCGACCCATCATATTACAAGTAACAACTAGGTCTGGTCTAACAGAAGGAGTTACCGTTACATTATTTTTGAATTTTACAGTAATTATTAAATTTACACATTTAACAATTAAAACTTTAACTATCTCTTAACTAATAGATACAATTGGGAATTCGGGATAGGCCCTTTGTCAGAATTTAATAATTTATTAGTTTCATATTTATTAATAAACATACTTTCGAAGCTATTTAACATATTATTTGATTTAACATTTTTAATTAATTTCACATGAATTACAAGTTACTTTATAAATCCCTGACTTATCCAATGTTTCTATTTTATCTTTTGGGTTACCTAAGAGATTTTTAAGGCTATTTTGGCTCTTATATGCTACTTTAAAATTTACTTCTTTAAAAACTTTTTCTAGGCCTTTTGTTAAATTTTTATCAAAGGGTAAACTAATATATTTATTTTTAACAGTTTCTCTCTCTGTTATTAAGGTAGTGGAATCTTTTCTTAATTTATTCAATCTCTGTTTTCTTAATATATTATTAAAAATTTTAGGATCATTAAGATGTGTAAAAAGAAAAGTTTGACTCCGAAGTTTATAGAAGGAATAGTGATAAAAGTTAAAAATTCTAGAACGGATAAAGTCTTACGATTCGCCAAGAATAAATGGTTAGATTTGGAAATTAAATATCTTTATTGTAAATTAAGTGAAGTTGAACTGGAATTATATAAGTTACATTTAAAGTTAGCAAATGAATGTACGAAAAAGAATTGGGATGAATTTTACAATAAAGTTATCATACTTAATGAGCATAAATATATGAAGAAAACGGAAAAATTAGAAAGAAAATTAAACGGGATGGGTAAAAATAATTTTGATACAAATATGAAACCTAACCTAAAAAAAGATGTAGAGTTAGTTAGGAATGAAACTAACATAAAATTTACACTGATGGAATTAGAAGTATTAAGTAAAGGATTGAAATATTCATTCCGAAACAATAGTAGGAACACCATTGAAGAGGTAGTAGGAAATATTGAGAGCAGTATAAGTTCTTTAAAAGAAACGGATAAGAATTACGTCAGGAAAGTTTGCCAAATGAAAATTGAAGAAAACCTCAGATTACAGAAGAACGAAGCTAGGATTAATCAGGAGTTGAAGATTGTAAAAAGTTTAAGAGCACAAGATTGTTATTATTTAAAAGCAGATAAGAGTAATATAATTGTAATATTAAGTAAAAATGATTATGTAGATAGGGTAAATAATTTATTAAAAGATGAGATTTTTGTAAAATTAAGAAATAACACACTGAATAGATTTGTAAAAGAAACGGTAACTGTTATTAAAAATTGTACTTTAGTGATTCCGGAAAATGAAATATATAAATTTAAGGTCCAAAATCCTGTTTTGCCAAAGTTGTATTGTCTTCCGAAAATACATAAACAAGGTAATTTGGTGAGACCAATTGTCTCAGGAATTGATTCACCAACTTATCTTCTATCAAAATGGTTGACAATAACTTTTGGAAAGTTAAAATTTAATATAAATTCATGATCAGTAAAAAATACGAGAGAATTTATAGCGAAAATACTAAATATAAAATTAACAAATGACGAGATTTTGGTATTATTTGATGTTTGTTCTTTATTTCCTAGTATACCATTGAATGAAACTTTAATTTTGTTGGAAGAATTTTTAATTGAAAATAAAATTGAGAATGATGAAGTAAACCAATATGTTAATTTAGCTAGGTGTTGTATGAAACAGAATTATTTTTCATTTAATAATGAATTTTATGAGCAAAAAGATGGTACAGCTATGGGTAATAGCTTATCACCTTTTATAGCTGAACTTTTTATGAACAATTTTGAAAAAGAATTAAAAAATAAACTCTCGTATTTTCCAAAGGTATGGGTTAGGTATGTAGATGACATTTTTGCAATTTTTAAAGAATGTAATATTAACAATTTTTTATCAGATATTAACAAACACCATAGAAACATTAAATTTACTTATGAGTTAGAGAAGAATAATAGTTTACCGTTTCTTGATATTTTATGTATACGGAACAATAATGCAATAGAGTTTGATATATATCGCAAAATTACGAATAATGATAGGTATATCCCCGTAGATTCGAACCATTGTATGTCACATAATCTTGCAGTATTTAATAGTATGATTAATAGATTAATTGAAACACCTTTAAATAAAAATAGATTTGAAATTGAACTTGTTAGAATTAAAGAAATAGCCAAACTTAATGGATATCATCCTAAAATTATTAATAATGTATTAAGAAAACAGAGATTAAATAAATTAAGAAAAGATTCCACTACCTTATTACCAGAGAGAGAAATTGTTAAAAATAAATATATTAGTTTACCCTTTGATAAAAATTTAACAAAAGGCCTAGAAAACGTTTTTAAAGAAGTAAATTTTAAAGTAGCATATAAGAGCCAAAATAGCCTTAAAAAACTCTTAGGTAACTCAAAAGATAAAATAGAAACATTGGATAAGTCAGGGATTAATAAAGTAACTTGTAATTCATGTGAAAAGATTTATATTGGTCAAACTAAACGAAAAATTTCCACTAGATTCAAAGAACACATTAGTCATATAAAATTTCAAAGACCAGAGAAATCAAGTGTAGCTGAACATATCTTAGAAACTAATCATAACTTAGATATAAATAACCTTAAATTAATTAAAAATGTTAAATCAAAAAATATGTTAAATAGCTTCGAAAGTATGTTTATTAATAAATATGAAACTAATAAATTATTAAATTCTGACAAAGGGCCTATCCCGATTTCCCAATTGTATCTATTATTTAAGAGATAGTTATAGTTTTAATTGTTAAATGTGTAAATTTAATAATTACTGTAAAATTTAAAAATAATGTAACGGTAACTCCTTCTGTTAGACCAGACCTAGTTGTTACTCGTAACATGATTGGTCGGATAGTGTAGGGGGCGTGGCCAAGGAGTTCGCATTGCTTATAAATACGCATAGGTTTAGCTGTAAGTGAGTTATTTGTAAAAATACCTCTGAAGATGATTACTTTGTAGTCGAAATGTACATAAGGTTAAAATAAAATTTGTTGAATTTGTGGTGAGAGGTTGTTTTAATTAATATAACCATGTCAATAGTTTATGGTTGTACAATGGAGGTTTCGACGACAACTAGATGGGGGGGGGGATTCATATACATGTTTGAAAAACAAATCTATAGGTATTGGTAAGTTGGCGCAGTGCTAAGTGGGCTAGACTTCGTACATAAAGGACCTTAGTTCAAATCCGGATAGACCCCCAAACGTTTATAATTTAATTATTGAATAAATATTTGAAAAAACGTTACTGACATCAATTGTCATCCACTGTAGGTTTAAAAAAATTTATTTGAACTTGATTGGATGAATAAAAATATATTTTATTAACTACTGAAAATTGTACAAGGCATATGTATCAGGAGAGTGTGAGCTAATAGAACGAATTTATTAATAAAAAAACCAGGCGTAAAAACAAATTCTCATAAACCTAACTTTATTAATGTCTAAACGTTTTTCCAACGAAGCTGCCTTCGTCAGTGAACCTCACACGCACGTAATATTTCTAAATAATATTTTTATTAAAACTGTTTTAGAAAAATGTATTTATAATTATATTAAATTGAAGTTACACCATACTTTTTAACGTTTTAAACATATTTCGCAACGTTTTCAGTGTTTATGAAAGTGTTATTTAAATCTAAACATTGAAATTATTAATTAATTAATGTGAATAAGCTAGATAAAGCGAGGGGTTAATTTCTATGGATAGACTTAGAAATGTAAATGAATATTTATTGACCTTGGCATAGCTCTGAGTAGTTAGGCCTAAGCTTAGCCAGAAACAAATTGATCTTACATTTAGGTTTTCCACGTTTAGCTCAAGACTGTAATTAGAGAATCATTTTATTTGGAATCTCGACGTACACGAACGTATACAGAAGTAGAAAAAATTAGAACAATCATGAAAAGCAAAAAGGTAAGTAGATTATATGGGCTCACAATATACACACACATATCGTCTTCTGTATTAGTATAGAATACAAGTCTCATTTGAGTTATACAAACACACACAAATCAGGCAAAGTTCGATGGTAAAATATATAGAAGTAAAAAAATGTTAAAAAACCGAAACAACTATCTGCAAATGCAGTGAAAACAGTAAGAGAAATGTTATAGTTATGTGCTTTATTGCTAGGCTCTACATAGATCTATTAAATGAGATAGATTTTGCCGTTCGGAGTAGGCTATATAGAAGATTTGATTGATGTAGGCTCTCCGAAATAGAACCTTATGACAGTATAGGAACCTATAATACTCAATAGACTTTATAGGAATAATTACATCGAAAACCTCAAACGACGAAATTGTGACACAGTCAGCTTTAACAACGAAAGAGCAAAAGGAAGAAAGTAATAAATAATATTAATGATATTTCCACGAAGGCGAAATGAGCACCTAACCAGACAGATTAAGGTTTTACAAGATACAATTCCATTATTTTCTAATACGTCAATTTCTATTTACATACTTGTAAAACCGAAGTAACATGTTTGCTGAATGTCTTAAATACTAGATTTCACTGTACAAATTGTCGAACTTACGCATACAAGTTACAATCAATCATTTTCCTTTAGGAGCAGCGCTAGTGGTCAAGGTCGTTCCGACTTCACCCCCATTTAAGTAAAAGGGTTGATCATCCAATTAAAATGGTTTTAATAGACTCTTAATGTATTTTCAAATTTAATTTTATCTCTTTAATTACTCTAAAATATCTGACTTCTTCTTTCAAGATAATTACATAGAGGCAATAATTATTATGTTTACTTAAATATTTTAATTGGGAATAGCATTTGCGCTAAATAATATTTTGCTATTTTTCGTAGCCAATTGCTAAACTAACCTGTAATTTTTCAGTGGATAATACCTTGAAGTAAAATATCTAAGCATATAATTTAAAAAACCTTTCCTTTTTAGAAACATTCCCGGAACTCCCGTTTAATGGAAGCTATTGCATACCCTATCCTAAAGGCAAATATATAATTTAGGTATCAATATTATACAAAATGCTTGTCCATTGTTTAAACCTAAACAGGACCTAAGATAGGCCTTTTTTTATTAATGGTCCAAAATAAGAAGTCCAACTTTAATCACTAATGCTTGTAAAATATATCTTATAATAAGCGAAAGAGAAATTTATGATTCAAATAATGAATTAAAATTTTATTAATGAACAGTCCACATGTTACAAATGTTAATAAACCAACGTGAGGGAAATGGGGAAAAACTTTAGCACATAAATTTTATATAAAGTACAATTTTCCCCTCTTAATATCTTAAGTATTGTATTAAATCGTTCATCTATAGGTTTATTTTATTAGCCTAAATAAATTCTTGTTTTATTTATATTAATATTGATGTTATGTAATTTTAACAGACTTATAACATAAATGTGTTTTAAATTTCCTGTTATTTGAAATATTATAGTTGAAATTTTTAACAAAGTTAGGAAAATTATCGAAATAATACCTTGAGGAAGGCTAATATTTAATAGCTGTTAAGTAAATACGAAGTAAATGTAAAGTTTAGGACAATAAATAATATTTACTAAACAACTGCTAAGCCCTCTACGATGATGAAATTCTGGATTTTCCCGAAAATGTATCCGTAATTTATATAAGAGAAAATGTATTAGTACAAATAGCTTGAGATAAGTGTATAAATGGCAAGCATTTAAAGTCCATGAAACATGAAATAAAAATAACAACTATTGCCTACAGTTATTCAATTTCTTCTCCCAGTTCTCCCTCTCATTATGTAAAACTTTTCTCCTCGGTTCTTGTACAAATTTCCAATCATTATTAAAACTAACCCACTGAAGTCGAAACACATTTTTTTAAACTTCTAATGGATGACTCTTTATGTGAATAGTATTATTTCAAACAATATTAGATTAATTAAATTATGAATTAGTTTTAGTTTTATAAAGAAGAAAAACTTTTTTATAAAAGGAGCAATTATGTAATTTAGTCATTTCGTTCAATTTGGCTTAAAATAAGTGATAACGTATAATTTTATAAAACAGAGAATTTTATGTTATAAGTTATGTGGTATAACAGCTGATTTAACGCATAGATTATGTTACTTTATTTATAATAATTGTAATTATTTATAAAAGTAACTAAAATAAAACATGTCTTGTTGACCTAGTTATGAATTGACTTTAAAACCATTTTGTTTATATTATACGTTTTCAATTTTAAAATTCAATTAAAATCCAGAATAAATACGGTGAAGCAGCAAAGCGTAACTTGGCCAGCAATATAGCGAGAGTTTGCTGTAATGTGTGAGAACACAAAACGCAAGAGCACCTGCGAAGTCATTGCAAATATTTATCTTAGTTTGCTCACTCTTGGACTTCTTTTCTAGAATTTTGCTGGCAATTCGTAAGATGCTCGCTGACAGTAATTCTTTTGGTTTTTTATTTGACAAGCGGCTTTAACGTTTTACGGCAAGAAATAAGGTAAAGCTGTAATAGTATTTATTTTAAAGAAATAAAAAATACAATATAAAAGTGTTATCAAAATATTTTATTTTAGGAATGTAACGTCGCAAGGTTCTCGCCCTCTTCCTCCCCCGACTAAACCGACTGTAACGTTCAGGTAGAGTATTAATAGAATAAAAGAAGCAACAAAAATATCTTCTGTAAGCTCTTCTTTGATGTCAACAAGACTTTCGATCATGTCGTCACCTGGAAACCTCTACAAATAAACCAGTCCTCTTTCTAGCCATACGGTTTATCTCTTACGTTCCTATCTTTCCGACACAAACATTACAATCTCTGTCAAAAGTAGCCATTCCTCCGCCAGGCCTATCTCTGCTGTATTAGACTCCGCTCTACCTACTGTACACAACAAATATTCCCATGCTTCCTAGTGTCTCCCTGTCTTTAAACGTGGATGAGCCATGTTCATTTACAGCTCCTGGAGAATACCTAAACCCATGAAAACCATCCAGAGGCAATTAGATATCCTGTCACTACGGTTGCAAAAATAGAGAACTTCGATCAACGTGGACTAGTTAGAAGCCTTATGTTTCACTAGGATACAACGACCGCAGATCCGTTCCTCACGACGGGAGATCCATCTCTTGCAGGGTCTCAGTTCCTTATCCCTTCATGTCAACCATGCTCTTACCCAAAAGAAGAGCTATCCGTATTAAGCACCTTCTTCCATCTTTCCCCCTACACTTCTATTCTGTTAAAAGGTAAACACCTTAAATGCTCCTCTAACCAGTTGTCACTTACTTCTGGGGGCCACTTTATAACAAAACATATCAACATCGTCTTGAAGCCTTACAGGCGAGATCGTACTGAACCAATACCCCCTGGTTCCGTACAAACTCCACTATTCCACATTTCTTTCCCGTTCCAGGTGAGATCGTACTGAACCAATTCCCCCTGGTTCCATACAAACTCCACTATTCCCCAGTTCTTTCCCGTTCCAGGTGAGATCGTACTGAACCAATTCCCCCTGGTTCCGTACAAACTCCACTATTCCCCAGTTCTTCTCGTTCCAGGTGAGATCGTACTGAACCAATTCCCCCTGGATCCGTACAAACTCCACTATCCCCCAGTTCTTCCCGTTCCTACCTTCTCAGACTTCATCGGATCCCTAAAAGCCAAGCTTTACGCCACTGCCAGTAACGTCTGCTTTACCCTTACTGCTTTCCTTACTGCTTCTCTTATCCTCTGAGGTTGAGCAGTATTCCTAGTTAATTTTGATATCAACACATTTTGTACCAAGTTTTAAAGAATTCAAACGAAATTTATTATCATCCTGATAATTCCTTGTTCGTTTAAGACGTAGATCAAGCTTTAGTTTTAGGACTTCAGTGACTTCTGTACCGACTTGTGTGTGTGAATGGCTGTGTGGGTGTGTGTGAGAGAGAGAAGGTGTGTGTGTGTGTGTGTGTCTGTGTGGGTGTGTGTGTGTGAGAGAGAGAAGGTGAGTGGGTGTGTGTGAGAGAGAGAGAGAGAGAAGGTGAGTGTGTGTGTGTGTGTGTGTGTGTGTGGGTTGGTGTGTGTCTGTCTGTGTGGGTGTGTGTCTGTCTGTATGGGTGTGTGTGTGTTTGTGTGTGTGTGTGTGTGTGTTTGTGTGTGTGTGTGTGTTTGTGTGTGTGTGTGTATGTGTGTGTGAGTCTGTGTGTGTGTGTGTGTGTTTGTGTGTGTGTGTGTTTGTGTGTGTGTGTGTATGTGTGTGTGTCTGTCTGTGTGTGTATGTGTGTGTGTGTGTGTGTGTGTGTGTGTGAGAGAGAGAGAGAAGGTGTGTGGGTGTGTGTGTGTGTGTGTGTGTGTATGTGTGTGTGTGTGTGTCTCTGTATGGGTGTGTGTGAGAGAGAGAGAGAAGGTGTGTGTGTGAGTGTGTGTGTGAGAAAGAAAAGGTGTGTGTGTGTGTGTGTGTGTATTTGTGTGTGTGTGTGTATGTGTGTGTGTGAATGGCTGTGTGGGTGTGTGTGAGAGAGAGAAGGTGTGTGTGGGTGTGTGTCTGTTTGGGTGTGTGTGTGAGAGAGAGAGAAGGTGAGTGGGTGTGTGTGAGAGAGAGAAGGTGAGTGTGTGTGTGTGTGTGTGTGTGTGTGGGTTGGTGTGTGTCTGTCTGTGTGGGTGTGTGTGTGTGTCTGTCTGTGTGTGGGTGTCTGCAGGTAGAATTTGTGTAAATTTTTGAGATACTAAAATTATAATACATTTTCGAACAGTGTCAACTTAAAATAATTCATGGATACAAGCATCACAGATTAATGTGAAAGTTTGCATTTAAGTAATAATATTTATTATTCTAAACAATTATTAATAGTAAAACATTGCATTATCCCTTTTATAATTTTTGTTCAAACCAAATGAATAACTTTGTTTGAAAATTAATTACATGATAATAAAGAAACAATAAATAATAGCCGACTCCAAAAAGAAATAAAGATCCCGTGACTCCGCTATGTAAATATCGGCATTGCTTATTTATATAAAATGTTGTTTGCATGTCGCCTTGACAACCAGTCGTAATATTTATAATCAAACATTAACCTCCAAGTCCCGTTCCAGCTGTTTGGATTTGCGTCGTTACTCAATGCTAAGTGTTTCTTGGTTTTGTAGGTTTTATATCGCTATTCTTTTTAAAAGCTGACGTAAAGTTTTAAAAATAGGTAACACGCACCTGGACGTAATAAATTAGTTACACTGGACAGTAAACAAAGAGTTGAGCATACGAAGAGATAAGTAAACTTGAAGTTAAATGACCTCTTTAGGACATGATCCTGCTTTTGTGTTCATTAACAGAGGAAAGATTACCGACCCAATGTGTTCTTGTACACAATCCTTTCATATCCTTCATATTTGTAACCTTATTATAACCTTCTTATTTCAATCCTGCTCTGAAATAGCATTTATTATAATGAGACCTAAATAATGTATACTAATATATAAAAATCTAATGGTCTTTGTGTGTGTGTGTGTGTGTGTGTGTGTGTGTGTGTGTGTGTGTGTGTGTGTTACTTAATCACGTAAATATTACTTTACCCATTAAGCAGAAATGTTACATAGACATTCTTAGGGTCCCTGGTCAACACATAGGCTTATTTTTAGTTAGGAATTCCGTCAGTGCACCGCCCACTAGCCTTTAAAACGGATAGTTATAATAATGAATATAAATTTGATGTCTTTTGTGTAGTAATAAATAAGAAAGAGTCTTGTGCAAGGCAACCACTGAATAACTGTTTAATATTTAAGTCCATATTTCAGTCATTACCTTAAGGTCATTGTTAAGTACAGGATTGCTAACCTCACTTTCCATAAACCACGTTTATTTACATCTGTCATTATTTTCGATATAACCTAGGATCAGCTGGTGTTTTACCACAGTTCAATTTCCACCGCCTACTAGACTTTCGTTGCCGGCCAGAATCTAGGCTTCTTTTACTGCAAAGAAGTAGTTTACGATCCAGTTACCAGACGCATTGAGACTATTCATCTATGTTTTTAGACTAGGTCCACGTACTTTCTGATCTAGTTACTTTTGCTAGCCTTTTCCGCCATCTCAGTTACACACCCTCTTGCAACATGGCCTTTTACTAGTGCGGCTCTCCTGTTTTCTATTTAAGTGCTTTAGCCGTTTACATCGGGTTAAAACCGCGTTATAATATTACACCGCTTACTGATTATGTTCAGTTAATGTCTTAGATGCGTTCTAACTATAAATTACCGCCGTCAAACTTTAATAAGTCATTTTAACCGCATTCTAAGTTTGATTGCCATTGTGTTAGGTTAACCGCGTGGTATTTCATTGCACCGCAGGCAATTAACTCTTTAACCTCGTGTGTGAACTATCAAGTGTTGATTAAAGATTTTCTATGGTGACTATTTGAAGTGCTTTTAACTTTCAATTAATTTTAAATAAGTTCTAGTTTTATGCCCTTCTTCGCAAGCTACGTTGCACCACTTCTGGACTTAACCCAGGCCTGGGACAACCGCGGCATCAACTCTTCAACTACCCTGTATAGCTTGGAATAGTAAGTGGCGTAGACTTAACTTCACTCATAAAATTGAACTACTTCTTTTAATTAACGTTTAGTGTTTCATTTAAATTCAGTGTCGTTTTTAATAATAAAGCAGACCCCATACTGCTCCAACAAAGCGTGGGTGGTCTTTCGGACGTTTTAGTGCAGCCTCGTATGATTTGAACTACCCTATTGATTTCTAATATTTTCACATAATTTTCTTTCTTTAGTTTTGCTACCAAAACTATACAGTCATCATTAAGCGTAAGACATATTGAAATTACAAATAATAAACATTAACTGTCAGTTAATTCATATATATTAGTTACATATTTTACTCTTGATAATGACTATATGGTAAATGGTTAAATCGTTGACTGAAATATTAAATTCTTCAAAAGCGGTTATCTTTTGCTGTTCATCAGTGTCCCGAATACTTGTCAAAGATAAATACTAAAATATAACACGCAAAATCTCAGTAAACACTAGTTTGTTAAAACACGGTGGATTGTCGCTAGGTAAGCTCCAATTAATGTAATATATGTAATGACCTTCGATAATTTATTAATAGCAATAAATCAAAACACCTATAAAACATAAAACCCCATAAATCTTTTACATTACTTTTAAGCATAAATGTTGTATTCTTAATACATATTTTGACGAAAAGCTTTCATGATTTAGTCTACTTGTCATGGTTGAAAAAAAGTTTATTTTACATATATACATATATATATATATATATATGTGTGTGTGTGTGTGTGTATGTTTATATATATATATATATATATATATATATATATATATATTTATGTTTTAATGTGTTTATTTAATCATGAACAAGAATACTGTATTTTACTTTATAAATTTAATTCAGGTTGAAGCTTTTCGCTTATTATCAGTATCAGCATTTGCAAAACTTATTTAGTACTGTATAGTTCTATAAGCATATCAGGATTTAGATGTAGTCCTGTATATGTAAATACATGTATATTTATATATATATATATATATATATATATATATATATATATAATATATCGCAATATGTTTTCTTGTGTATTAATAAAAAACAAAAGTCAAAATACAAATACAAGAATTATATTTTAATTTACAATTCAAAGCTTTTCGTTGGCTAACAGTACCAACATCATCAGGAATATTAAACAATTGTTTAATATTCCTGATGATGTTGGTACTGTTAGCCAACGAAAAGCTTTGAATTGTAAATTCAAATATAATTCTTGTATTTGTATTTTGACTTTTGTTTTATATATATATATATATATATATATATATATATATATATATATATATATATTACAATATATATATTTAATTTAAAATTAAATTGAAATAGGAATTCGTGTTGTTTTTTTGCGTCAGATTTGCGTTTACAGAGCCACGGATTTCACGGAGCTTAACAGAAACTTTTTAAATTATAGATCAGCTGTTTCATCGAAAAGTTTTGCAAATTAACATGGCTTACATGAGGGAATAGCTTATTGGGCTTACGGGTACGAATGTGCGCTAAATGTTTAAAACACGATCCCACAGGAAAAACAATTTTATATCACTTATCTTATGATTAAATGAACCCGAACCTCTGGCATGAATGTTTATCAGCCACCTTCACATTGTTAAATATAATGCAGTGGATTATGTATATCTAACGAACTCTCTTTCTCTTGAATAAAATTTAAACTCTTGGTTGGTCAACCCAGGCGCTAGAGATTGTGTCACCAAGATCTAGAGCCTGAGCCCTGGCTCAAAGTACCAGTATGTAAGATCTCAAGGGCTTTACTGTCAAGCATGGAGTAGTCACCAAATCCTGATAGTACTACTCCTGGGACGAGAAGAATCTCCGACTAGTATACTGTGGCTTCGCCTGCTCTTCCCGAAAATACCAAATTAGTCCTTCCAATTCTGATTGGTTGGACTACCACTCTGATTGCGTTATAGAAATGTATGAGCTTCCGTATTAAACTATGGACAATAATCACAATACCTCAAACTAATACATATAGTTACCAACCATAAGCCCTTATGTACATTTTGGTCATAATTCCATCATCAGAGGCTTCTAATACAATGAAAATACAATTCAAACACCCGATTAAAATAAAATTACAAATTATACTTTTTTTCATTTCATTGTAATTATTTCACTCTCCTGATTATATTGAATTTATTCCAAAGTTTTATTAAGGAAAGTTTTGGTTTTTAAATATCGAATTTTTGCTTTTTTTAACGAGTCATGTTTTTGGGGTTTAATTAAACCTTGCCACCTCTTCTATGGACGACCTAATGCAGTGTGTCTGGTTTATGCTAAAAGACATTTGAGATGCCTAGGAGGGTAGTTCGCCAACTAGTAGAGATGATGGCCAGGAGACTGTTTACCCCTTTCTCGCATCTAGGCACATTGGTGGACAAGACCCGGTAATTGTGGTGGACCGATACTTATAGCATCAAGATTCGACAAACATTAAGTCGAACCCCAAAACACCCCACTCGTCAAGTAGGCCACAGCGCATCACCAGGTGACCTCTCTTGCTATATCTCGCGAGTTATAACATTTTCGTGATTTCGTGTCACACTATCAGCCCAATATCTTGGAGTTTGGTAGTTATGTACAAAAGTCGTTTTTCACTCCCCACCCCAGTACTGGCAATTATGAAATTTACTATCCTGCTTGCCTATATAACTCTAACTCTGCTGCCGGCAATATAATAGGGATTTAACGCACAATATTTGTGGCGCTTCAAAAGTTACGCCTCTAACACAGCCAAGCAACACCCGGGTCCCAATCTGTGGAGCAAAAAATCGAATCCCCTTTTCGTGTATTGTGACTACAAAACTCAGTAAATTTGCGTTTGCAATAGACTTCAACGTTCATCCTGAGCTGTGCTTTTAAATGCTTACATACTTAGTTAGTTATCTGAAGCGTAAATTAAATTAAATAAACTAATAAGAACATTTACGTTTTAATGAACGGTTGACTATCAATTTCTACTCTTCCTTGATTTCTTTAGTTTGGTCGTTGATTCCAGTGATCCATGGCCCTGAATATACGGAGTGATTCTTTCAGTTTTGTATGTTAGTATAAGGATAGTGAACATTGAAAGCTAAATGCTGCGGGGCCTAGATATATAAGGAGAGCGCCGACCGCTCTAAAACACCCCTATTTTAAGAAAGAAGATTCGTAAAGCAATCACTTGCAAAAAGAAGCCACTCATGCGAAGTTCACAAGAAGTTGGAAACCCGTACTCGATTAGTAAAACTACAATAGGAGACATCTTTAATCACAAAGACAGGCTTTGTGATTTTCAGCCATTGTAACGAAAGCACCACTTGAAGAAGAAGAAGAGAAGAGTTCATCCCGTCTACGGCTTTGATTCTTTCGTGACCATTTATTAGCATTAAAAAAATATTAAATTCCGTAAATGTAAACACATTAATTATTCACCTTTTTACGCTATTGTCAGGATACGTTGAAAATTCACAGCATACGGTTGCTACGTTCAACAACGGATATAAATTTAGATAGGCGCCATTTCAGGTCCAATCTTTGTAAATATATAGTAAAACAGTAGTCCAACAGGTAAAGTCTGTTCTTTCAGTGAATGTTCTATATTGCGGGGAATTTATGCATTGTTGTGTAAACTGTATCTAGGTAATGAAACTGTCCTGTTTTTATCCACTGTGCTCGTGTAATGTCACGTCCAGGATAGTCTTGACTTTCAACAAGCTGCCAGTGCAAACACATTATACAACGTGCTTCCGTTAGTGCTGGACGCTAAACTTTAGCTACTTGAGGTTTAAAACAACATTATAATGAGAAAGAAACAGAAGATTTTCCAACAACAATAATATATGAAAGAAGAGGAAACATTGTATGATAATAATACCGCAGAAAACAGTGAATAATTGTGATAAAACAAAGCAAAACTATATAAACTAGACTCCAGTAGCCATAATATAATAAAACAAGTAATATAAAAAAAATAAATAAATTCCTACTGAGGTCAACAAAGAAAACTTTTATGATTGATTATTTCCAGTTTGTTTCTTGTATTATTCTTTTCATTCATTTTTAACCTCAGACTACTATTTATGACATTTTGTGGTAACCATGTCAATAACAACTTAAAGCAACTGTGGCGTAAATGTTTATATTAATTTAAAAAAACCTCTCACCACAAATTCAACAAATTTTATTTTAACCTTATGTACATCTCGACTACAAAGTAATCATCTTCAGAGGTATTTTTACAAATAACTAACTTACAGCTAAACCTATACGTATTTATAAGCAACAGGAACTCCTTGGCCTCGCCCCCTACACTATCCGACCCATCATATTACAAGTAACAACTAGGTCTGGTCTAACAGAAGGAGTTACCGTTACATTATTTTTGAATTTTACAGTAATTATTAAATTTACACATTTAACAATTAAAACTTTAACTATCTCTTAACTAATAGATACAATTGGGAATTCGGGATAGGCCCTTTGTCAGAATTTAATAATTTATTAGTTTCATATTTATTAATAAACATACTTTCGAAGCTATTTAACATATTATTTGATTTAACATTTTTAATTAATTTCACATGAATTACAAGTTACTTTATAAATCCCTGACTTATCCAATGTTTCTATTTTATCTTTTGGGTTACCTAAGAGATTTTTAAGGCTATTTTGGCTCTTATATGCTACTTTAAAATTTACTTCTTTAAAAACTTTTTCTAGGCCTTTTGTTAAATTTTTATCAAAGGGTAAACTAATATATTTATTTTTAACAGTTTCTCTCTCTGTTATTAAGGTAGTGGAATCTTTTCTTAATTTATTCAATCTCTGTTTTCTTAATATATTATTAAAAATTTTAGGATCATTAAGATGTGTAAAAAGAAAAGTTTGACTCCGAAGTTTATAGAAGGAATAGTGATAAAAGTTAAAAATTCTAGAACGGATAAAGTCTTACGATTCGCCAAGAATAAATGGTTAGATTTGGAAATTAAATATCTTTATTGTAAATTAAGTGAAGTTGAACTGGAATTATATAAGTTACATTTAAAGTTAGCAAATGAATGTACGAAAAAGAATTGGGATGAATTTTACAATAAAGTTATCATACTTAATGAGCATAAATATATGAAGAAAACGGAAAAATTAGAAAGAAAATTAAACGGGATGGGTAAAAATAATTTTGATACAAATATGAAACCTAACCTAAAAAAAGATGTAGAGTTAGTTAGGAATGAAACTAACATAAAATTTACACTGATGGAATTAGAAGTATTAAGTAAAGGATTGAAATATTCATTCCGAAACAATAGTAGGAACACCATTGAAGAGGTAGTAGGAAATATTGAGAGCAGTATAAGTTCTTTAAAAGAAACGGATAAGAATTACGTCAGGAAAGTTTGCCAAATGAAAATTGAAGAAAACCTCAGATTACAGAAGAACGAAGCTAGGATTAATCAGGAGTTGAAGATTGTAAAAAGTTTAAGAGCACAAGATTGTTATTATTTAAAAGCAGATAAGAGTAATATAATTGTAATATTAAGTAAAAATGATTATGTAGATAGGGTAAATAATTTATTAAAAGATGAGATTTTTGTAAAATTAAGAAATAACACACTGAATAGATTTGTAAAAGAAACGGTAACTGTTATTAAAAATTGTACTTTAGTGATTCCGGAAAATGAAATATATAAATTTAAGGTCCAAAATCCTGTTTTGCCAAAGTTGTATTGTCTTCCGAAAATACATAAACAAGGTAATTTGGTGAGACCAATTGTCTCAGGAATTGATTCACCAACTTATCTTCTATCAAAATGGTTGACAATAACTTTTGGAAAGTTAAAATTTAATATAAATTCATGATCAGTAAAAAATACGAGAGAATTTATAGCGAAAATACTAAATATAAAATTAACAAATGACGAGATTTTGGTATTATTTGATGTTTGTTCTTTATTTCCTAGTATACCATTGAATGAAACTTTAATTTTGTTGGAAGAATTTTTAATTGAAAATAAAATTGAGAATGATGAAGTAAACCAATATGTTAATTTAGCTAGGTGTTGTATGAAACAGAATTATTTTTCATTTAATAATGAATTTTATGAGCAAAAAGATGGTACAGCTATGGGTAATAGCTTATCACCTTTTATAGCTGAACTTTTTATGAACAATTTTGAAAAAGAATTAAAAAATAAACTCTCGTATTTTCCAAAGGTATGGGTTAGGTATGTAGATGACATTTTTGCAATTTTTAAAGAATGTAATATTAACAATTTTTTATCAGATATTAACAAACACCATAGAAACATTAAATTTACTTATGAGTTAGAGAAGAATAATAGTTTACCGTTTCTTGATATTTTATGTATACGGAACAATAATGCAATAGAGTTTGATATATATCGCAAAATTACGAATAATGATAGGTATATCCCCGTAGATTCGAACCATTGTATGTCACATAAACTTGCAGTATTTAATAGTATGATTAATAGATTAATTGAAACACCTTTAAATAAAAATAGATTTGAAATTGAACTTGTTAGAATTAAAGAAATAGCCAAACTTAATGGATATCATCCTAAAATTATTAATAATGTATTAAGAAAACAGAGATTAAATAAATTAAGAAAAGATTCCACTACCTTATTACCAGAGAGAGAAATTGTTAAAAATAAATATATTAGTTTACCCTTTGATAAAAATTTAACAAAAGGCCTAGAAAACGTTTTTAAAGAAGTAAATTTTAAAGTAGCATATAAGAGCCAAAATAGCCTTAAAAAAACTCTTAGGTAACTCAAAAGATAAAATAGAAACATTGGATAAGTCAGGGATTTATAAAGTAACTTGTAATTCATGTGAAAAGATTTATATTGGTCAAACTAAACGAAAAATTTCCACTAGATTCAAAGAACACATTAGTCATATAAAATTTCAAAGACCAGAGAAATCAAGTGTAGCTGAACATATCTTAGAAACTAATCATAACTTAGATATAAATAACCTTAAATTAATTAAAAATGTTAAATCAAAATATATGTTAAATAGCTTCGAAAGTATGTTTATTAATAAATATGAAACTAATAAATTATTAAATTCTGACAAAGGGCCTATCCCGATTTCCCAATTGTATCTATTATTTAAGAGATAGTTATGGTTGTAATTGTTAAATGTGTAAATTTAATAATTACTGTAAAATTTAAAAATAATGTAACGGTAACTCCTTCTGTTAGACCAGACCTAGTTGTTACTCGTAACATGATTGGTCGGATAGTGTAGGGGGCGTGGCCAAGGAGTTCCCGTTGCTTATAAATACGCATAGGTTTAGCTGTAAGTGAGTTATTTGTAAAAATACCTCTGAAGATGATTACTTTGTAGTCGAAATGTACATAAGGTTAAAATAAAATTTGTTGAATTTGTGGTGAGAGGTTGTTTTAATTAATATAACCATGTCAATAGTTTATGGTTGTACAATGGAGGTTTCGACGACAACTAGATGGGGGGGGGGGATTCATATACATGTTTGAAAAACAAATCTATAGGTATTGGTAAGTTGGCGCAGTGCTAAGTGGGCTAGACTTCGTACATAAAGGACCTTAGTTCAAATCCGGATAGACCCCCAAACGTTTATAATTTAATTATTGAATAAATATTTGAAAAAACGTTACTGACATCAATTGTCATCCACTGTAGGTTTAAAAAAATTTATTTGAACTTGATTGGATGAATAAAAATATATTTTATTAACTACTGAAAATTGTACAAGGCATATGTATCAGGAGAGTGTGAGCTAATAGAACGAATTTATTAATAAAAAAACCAGGCGTAAAAACAAATTCTCATAAACCTAACTTTATTAATGTCTAAACGTTTTTCCAACGAAGCTGCCTTCGTCAGTGAACCTCACACGCACGTAATATTTCTAAATAATATTTTTATTAAAACTGTTTTAGAAAAATGTATTTATAATTATATTAAATTGAAGTTACACCATACTTTTTAACGTTTTAAACATATTTCGCAACGTTTTCAGTGTTTATGAAAGTGTTATTTAAATCTAAACATTGAAATTATTAATTAATTAATGTGAATAAGCTAGATAAAGCGAGGGGTTAATTTCTATGGATAGACTTAGAAATGTAAATGAATATTTATTGACCTTGGCATAGCTCTGAGTAGTTAGGCCTAAGCTTAGCCAGAAACAAATTGATCTTACATTTAGGTTTTCCACGTTTAGCTCAAGACTGTAATTAGAGAATCATTTTATTTGGAATCTCGACGTACACGAACGTATACAGAAGTAGAAAAAATTAGAACAATCATGAAAAGCAAAAAGGTAAGTAGATTATATGGGCTCACAATATACACACACATATCGTCTTCTGTATTAGTATAGAATACAAGTCTCATTTGAGTTATACAAACACACACAAATCAGGCAAAGTTCGATGGTAAAATATATAGAAGTAAAAAAATGTTAAAAAACCGAAACAACTATCTGCAAATGCAGTGAAAACAGTAAGAGAAATGTTATAGTTATGTGCTTTATTGCTAGGCTCTACATAGATCTATTAAATGAGATAGATTTTGCCGTTCGGAGTAGGCTATATAGAAGATTTGATTGATGTAGGCTCTCCGAAATAGAACCTTATGACAGTATAGGAACCTATAATACTCAATAGACTTTATAGGAATAATTACATCGAAAACCTCAAACGACGAAATTGTGACACAGTCAGCTTTAACAACGAAAGAGCAAAAGGAAGAAAGTAATAAATAATATTAATGATATTTCCACGAAGGCGAAATGAGCACCTAACCAGACAGATTAAGGTTTTACAAGATACAATTCCATTATTTTCTAATACGTCAATTTCTATTTACATACTTGTAAAACCGAAGTAACATGTTTGCTGAATGTCTTAAATACTAGATTTCACTGTACAAATTGTCGAACTTACGCATACAAGTTACAATCAATCATTTTCCTTTAGGAGCAGCGCTAGTGGTCAAGGTCGTTCCGACTTCACCCCCATTTAAGTAAAAGGGTTGATCATCCAATTAAAATGGTTTTAATAGACTCTTAATGTATTTTCAAATTTAATTTTATCTCTTTAATTACTCTAAAATATCTGACTTCTTCTTTCAAGATAATTACATAGAGGCAATAATTATTATTTTTACTTAAATATTTTAATTGGGAATAGCATTTGCGCTAAATAATATTTTGCTATTTTTCGTAGCCAATTGCTAAACTAACCTGTAATTTTTCAGTGGATAATACCTTGAAGTAAAATATCTAAGCATATAATTTAAAAAACCTTTCCTTTTAAGAAACATTCCCGGAACTCCCGTTTAATGGAAGCTATTGCATACCCTATCCTAAAGGCAAATATATAATTTAGGTATCAATATTATACAAAATGCTTGTCCATTGTTTAAACCTAAACAGGACCTAAGATAGGCCTTTTTTTATTAATGGTCCAAAATAAGAAGTCCAACTTTAATCACTAATGCTTGTAAAATATATCTTATAATAAGCGAAAGAGAAATTTATGATTCAAATAATGAATTAAAATTTTATTAATGAACAGTCCACATGTTACAAATGTTAATAAACCAACGTGAGGGAAATGGGGAAAAACTTTAGCACATAAATTTTATATAAAGTACAATTTTCCCCTCTTAATATCTTAAGTATTGTATTAAATCGTTCATCTATAGGTTTATTTTATTAGCCTAAATAAATTCTTGTTTTATTTATATTAATATTGATGTTATGTAATTTTAACAGACTTATAACATAAATGTGTTTTAAATTTCCTGTTATTTGAAATATTATAGTTGAAATTTTTAACAAAGTTAGGAAAATTATCGAAATAATACCTTGAGGAAGGCTAATATTTAATAGCTGTTAAGTAAATACGAAGTAAATGTAAAGTTTAGGACAATAAATAATATTTACTAAACAACTGCTAAGCCCTCTACGATGATGAAATTCTGGATTTTCCCGAAAATGTATCCGTAATTTATATAAGAGAAAATGTATTAGTACAAATAGCTTGAGATAAGTGTATAAATGGCAAGCATTTAAAGTCCATGAAACATGAAATAAAAATAACAACTATTGCCTACAGTTATTCAATTTCTTCTCCCAGTTCTCCCTCTCATTATGTAAAACTTTTCTCCTCGGTTCTTGTACAAATTTCCAATCATTATTAAAACTAACCCACTGAAGTCGAAACACATTTTTTTAAACTTCTAATGGATGACTCTTTATGTGAATAGTATTATTTCAAACAATATTAGATTAATTAAATTATGAATTAGTTTTAGTTTTATAAAGAAGAAAAACTTTTTTATAAAAGGAGCAATTATGTAATTTAGTCATTTCGTTCAATTTGGCTTAAAATAAGTGATAACGTATAATTTTATAAAACAGAGAATTTTATGTTATAAGTTATGTGGTATAACAGCTGATTTAACGCATAGATTATGTTACTTTATTTATAATAATTGTAATTATTTATAAAAGTAACTAAAATAAAACATGTCTTGTTGACCTAGTTATGAATTGACTTTAAAACCTTTTGTTTATATTATATGTTTTCAATTTTAAAATTCAATTAAAATCCAGAATAAATACGGTGAAGCAGCAAAGCGTAACTTGGCCAGCAATATAGCGAGAGTTTGCTGTAATGTGTGAGAACACAAAACGCAAGAACACCTGCGAAGTCATTGCAAATATTTATCTTAGTTTGCTCACTCTTGGACTTCTTTTCTAGAATTTTGCTGGCAATTCGTAAGATGCTCGCTGACAGTAATTCTTTTGGTTTTTTATTTGACAAGCGGCTTTAACGTTTTACGGCAAGAAATAAGGTAAAGCTGTAATAGTATTTATTTTAAAGAAATAAAAAATACAATATAAAAGTGTTATCAAAATATTTTATTTTAGGAATGTAACGTCGCAAGGTTCTCGCCCTCTTCCTCCCCCGACTAAACCGACTGTAACGTTCAGGTAGAGTATTAATAGAATAAAAGAAGCAACAAAAATATCTTCTGTAAGCTCTTCTTTGATGTCAACAAGACTTTCGATCATGTCGTCACCTGGAAACCTCTACAAATAAACCAGTCCTCTTTATAGCCATACGGTTTATCTCTTACGTTCCTATCTTTCCGACACAAACATTACAATCTCTGTCAAAAGTAGCCATTCCTCCGCCAGGCCCATCTCTGCTGTATTAGACTCCGCTCTACCTACTGTACACAAAAAATATTCCCATGCTTCCTAGTGTCTCCCTGTCTTTAAACGTGGATGAGCCATGTTCATTTACAGCTCCTGGAGAATACCTAAACCCATGAAAACCATCCAGAGGCAATTAGATATCCTGTCACTACGGTTGCAAAAATAGAGAACTTCGATCAACATGGACTAGTTAGAAGCCTTATGTTTCACTAGGAAACAACGACCGCAGATCCGTTCCTCACGACGGAGATCCATCTCTTGCAGGGTCTCAGTTCCTTATCCCTTCATGTCAACCATGCTCTTACCCAAAAGAAGAGCTATCCGTATTAAGCACCTTCTTTCATCTTTCCCCCTACACTTCTATTCTGTTAAAAGGTAAACACCTTAAATGCTCCTCTGCCCAGT